>BMAO01007205.1:0-20770 GCA_019973975.1 Trichonephila clavata
CCCGATTGTAATGAAATTTCATATCCGAAGACATTTGTCCGGACATGCAAATGATTAAAATTTGGAGTCCAATGAATGAATAGCGGGAATACAGTGTAATCGGAACTGCGCTCTTAGTATGTCTATAAGAAGAGGTTCTCAATCTGATGGTCAAAATTTCTGTTGCATTGCAGTTTAGAATCCTTTTGAAAGACTGAAAAAAATGCTTCGTCACAGGATTAGAGCTCATACGAGCAACTGTCAGAGTTTGAAAGAGGTCGTACCATGGATTGAAAAAGGTAGGTTGGCCAATTCGGATAATCGCTCGTCATGTGGGTTGAAGCAATGCGGCCATTAGAAGATGCTGACAAGAATGAATGGACAGTGACAGATTTCAGCGTCACGATGGTAGCGATCGACTTAAGGCACAGAAAATCGGGAGGACAGGTTGATTGCAGATCCTGTCACAGTGCCTAATTCATCGTTATCAACCATCAGACGTATGACCCACACACGAATGTCCACCATTACTATTCACAGACAGCTGATAGAGCGAAATTTACACTCGTAACAACACTATGCCACCTGCCATCACGCCTACACTGTCAAGCCAGATTACAGTGGTTCTTGGCTCAATCAGGTTGGAATCAAGCTGACTGGGGTATAGTGTTTAGCGACGAATCCCGCTTCCAACTGTGCCTGACGATCGTCCAAGACGTGTATGGAGACGCCCAAGGCAGCGTGCGATCATACTTTCACTATTACACGCCACACAGGCCCTCGACCAGGAGTTATAGTCTGGGGTGCCATTTTTTGACAGCCGGCTCTTTGGTCGTCATTAGAGGCACACTTACAGCACAGCGGTACTTCGACGACATTCTGAGAACTGTTTTTACCGTTCCTTTTGCTGTATCCTGGCCTTATTTTTCAGCAAGATATTGCCAGACAACGTACAACACGTGTTGCGATGAGCTGTCTTATAGCTTGTTAAACACATCTCTCTCCAATCAAGCGTGCCTAGGATATTATGTGAAGGCAATTGCATCTAACAGAGAATACTGATGACATGACCTGACAATTGGAGCAAATTTGGCAAGAAATACTGCAGGAGGCTATCAGGGTGCTTTATCACTGAATGCCACGTCGTGTGGCAGCTTGTATCCAGGCAAGAGGTGAGCTAACACCTTATTTGACTCGTTATTTTGTTACTATGTAACTCTGAAGTAAATCATTAAATTTTTTCTAAAATTTTGATCCTTTTCTTTTCTGTACATAATCTTTCTGCACACCAATTTTTGTTTGTATCGGACAACTTGTTCTAGGTGAGTTTTTTTTTTGTTGTTATTGTTATAAGAGGGTAAGTGAATAGATTTTTCAAAAACATAAATGGAATTTTTTTTAATCTTTTAACAGATCTATACCTTTCTTACACTGTGTATTTATTGCAAAAGTATTGAGTTTACTTACAGAACAGTCTGTTATTTATTTTGAAGCACTTTCCCACATTTATTAATGTATATATTAAATCCAAGGGAAACTGCTCTAAACATAATGGAGCTTTTTGTAAAATTTATGAGTTAAGAAAATATGATTATATTTGCTGTTGTTACCAATCCCCGTGAACAGGAATGTCTCCCATATGTGTCCTTCGATATGAATATTTCAAATTGTTAATTGAATTTGAATGTTCATAAAATATTCAGATGTGGTTATAAATTTATTAACAGTTGTATTATTTTACATATGTTTGCCTAGCAAGGAATTATAGCAGTATTTGAGAATAATAGTACAAGTCCCTTTATTTTATGAATCTAAAACTGTAATAAAATTTGTATGTTAATCTTTATTTATTGTTTAATATCTTTGAAAATATAATCCTCTATTTATTATTATGTAGTATTAATTTAAATTAAGTTAAATTATTTATTATTTATTTAAATTTCCTTAGATGATTGGAAGTTTTGTATTTAAGTTCTCCAAATAACTGTAGAGGTTTACCATATTTGATAGCTATCTACTAATAAAGATTTCATATCTTTGCACAATTAATTTTTTAAAGACATATTTTTGTTAGAAATTTTCAATCTTTAGCTAGTACCTTTACTTAAATTTAACATCACTTAAATTTTTACTTTTTATAATATTGAGATCTTTTATAAAAATATGATTAGTAGTTCTTTAGACTTACAATAGTTAAATACATGAAACAATTTTATGTAACATTTGAAATATTTTAATAAATATATTTTCAACTGCAAATATATAAACATATGTTTTTAAATATATTGAGAAATATAGTACTATTAAAAGATTTATATCTATATAGACGAGTAACATAGAACAGTATTTTTGTTGATAGTTATTATTTGCACCTTCATATGCTCCAAATAATTTTAAAAATATTTAAAATATTATGTGAAGACATTATGTAAAGATATATTTATTTAATAATTAATCTGTAATATATATATATATATATATATATATATATATTTCCTTTCTATTGAGACAATTATAAAATACTTTAATGAAATTGTTTCTGCAATTTCTTTTAATTCTGCCCTTCTAGTTATCCTCATAATACATATAGTATCATTTGTTGTATTACAATACCTTAAAACTATTTTTTTTGTTTAATTTGTTTTGTAAAATGTTTTTCTTTTGTAATGAATTACTTTCAGTCCGTAAAGATAAACAGTATTGTGTAAAATTTAATAAAGTAGTTTTATATAACCTTTTATTTGCACAAGAAACAATTTTAATAATTGTAAATTCTATATTTTCGAAACTAAGTAGGTAAAATGTCTAATTTCTATTTTATTTGAACTTTTTAATGGTATTAAAAATTTTAAAAATGATTCATATCTTTGATTATAATTCGAATACAATGCAATTAGAAGCTTGTTCCAATATATTTAAATTTGCAGAGTTTGAATGTTTTGATGTAAAATGCAAATTAAAAATTCTAACAGAAAGTAAATTTAAAATTTTCTTTCATTTGATCTTAATTTATTGTAATACGTGTTTTAAAATCTATGGTCTCCATACTTTTATATCTAAATTTACTATTTTAAAAATGTTTGATTCAATTTCCATGAAATTAATAACAAAAAGAATTGCTCATTGTTCGTATTATTGTTTTACAGAAATAGTTATAATTCATTCAGTAATAGATATTCCAAAAATTACTGTATTAAAAATCTATTAATGTTACGCGAGAATTAAGTTGGATACTACTCTCGTTGTTTGGCAAAACTTCTTCCATATTTCTAGTATTCGTGATTTTGTCCTCGCATTTGTATACATTGTTATAATAATTGTGACAAATAACAAAAAATCACAAAACTTAAATAACCGGAATAAATTTCTGAACTTAACACTAATAATTAATAGCCAAAAACAGCCAAAGTTAATGAAAAATGATTACCCGAACAATACTTACGTCTAAATTATTGGAAATGGCGCGTACAACGCAGTGTTATTTATTACTCTGAATATTATATGCAATTATAAATAAAATATACTTCAAGATATTAGAAAATAATCATAAATGAAAGGTACAAAATGGAAAATGATAATCAGGATAAAATTGAAAATTATAATTGAATTGTATATAATACTAGAACAATACAAAACTGGAATTAAAAAGTTGAAAGATATAAATATACACTATCATCACACGAATACAATAATAAAAAATAATAAATATTGCTTAATTTGCAAGATAATAGGAAATTCAACTGTTCAATAAAGAAAAAAATATTTTAAAAAAAGCATAAACAAAAAAATGAATTTAGATCAATGTAAAAACAAAAAATAGTCACAATTGAATCATTTATAACTAAAATTAACTGTATACATTTCAATAATGTTGGTACATATTCGTATTGACTCTAAAAAATAAAAAGCAACGCATCAAAAAAGAGGTATCGCAATGAACCGAAAATCGATAAATGGGATGGACATGTATTGAAATATAAATGCCAACAGTGTTATCAAAGATGAATATTTTATTTATGAAATACATCTACAGGAGGAAAAAGCATACTTCGGTCCTAATTCAATCTGTTGGTAATCCGGATGATCATTGATTCTTAGAGTTGGCAGATGTCCTTCTAAATAATTTCCTGCTATTTTGCGTTTGAATCAACACGATCCCATGACCACTGAAGACGATTTTTATCTGATTTTAAATGGTGTCTCATAGAAGAGATATCTAATGATTGCATTGGCCAGGGAAGTTTCAAAGAATCAAGGAGGTAAACAACATAAGAACATAAGTAGACGGACTGTCTTTGATTCAGCATTATTCTATTCATATGTAATCCTAGAGGACCATAAACAGAAGGGCAGCATTACGACTGCAAAGACTTGCCAATATACCACCATTCTGTAATATTGTCATGCATGCCAACAAAACAAGTTCAGCTCACAAAGGAAAAAGCACCCAATACCGTAGCTCCTGGTTGTCCACTGTGTGGAGGATGACACTTTAATGAATATCGCACCGATTCTCTTGACACCTCCAAAATCATCTTTATTGATGATCGGAGCTCTGTTCATCGTTTAAAATATATATTTTCTGGTCCATGAGATTATAGATCAAATACGCTTGGCAACATTGCAAACGCGCTTGTTTACTCACAGTGAGGGGAGATCTGGGAAACGGCTTCCTTGACCTAAGCATCCGCTCTTTGGGTTTCCTATTGATTGACATTGAAGTCATTGGTATCCCGATTACATTTATGATCGTCGACAAGGATGTTTCAAGGTCTGTGAGATATGATTGGATGATCAGTCTCTCGCTCGATCTTTCTTCACTCTCGGTCAATCACTAACTTCTTTATGTAATGAATAACTGTGGTTCAGACATTCTTAACAACATCGTCGAATAGCAGGATCACGGGCTCCTACTCAAATGTCGAATTATCTTGCAATGTTCTTTTCTTAATTCAATTGATCGTCCATTCAGAAAAATAGTGACATCCCGCTCATACTACTCATTAATCCCTTTAAAAGGTATTGGTACATTTCACCTGGTTCTACGGGCCCCTAATGGGAAATGGAAGCTATAAATCATCATTTTAATGCACTCAGCTTGGTAGAAGATCCCGATGTTTCGTTGAAATAAGCTGGATCTTTTAAACCTTATACTGTGTAACACAAACGTTAAAAAATTCACATTAAAATGATCAACAGATTATTGATTTATGATGGAAGGAAAAAGTACGTAAAAACATGTAATATTTGATGTGAAAAGTCCCTTAAGTTGTAACTTTTTTTCAAAAAAATAAGCCATTTTACTGAATTTCAATACAATATGTGAGTTTAATATAGATAGAAAATAAAAAAATATTCATGAAGTGCGAAATTTTGTTTGAAGGTCAAATATTATGCTACGCTCTTTTAATCAATCATTTAAATCGTAATTCATTGAATTTCAATTACTGATGAAAAATTAAATTGTGATAAATTGATATTAATTAAAGTGATTTAATTTTTAAAGTTATTTAACTATTTATTTAAAATTAAGATTAGAGATTAAAGAGAGATTAAAATCTTCCTAATATATTTGTCTTAACTAAAATAAGTCTTACATAATGTGCAATATATACATTTGTCTGCTTTTGTTGTTTTTTAACGCGCAGTTACATTTTATTAAATTTTAAATTCTATTTCAAAATGATGTCGTTGTAAGTAGACTATAAATGATGTGGTGCAAATAAAAATCTTTTTTCCCATGGTTTTTTTGTATCCATTTATTGAAATGAAGATAAATGACTTTTCCGAAGGAAGGTCAAATCACAGTTCGACCCCACTTTTTTCTTTTAAATGACTTTCGAAAGGTCCCCGAACCTTCAAAAGGCGACCACTTGTCTTGGTCGATACAGAGGGCCTTGAAGAATTCTGCAGTATCCTATTCTGAATTCTCTGGCACTATGCCATCAAAGCCTTATTTGTCTTTGAGATGCTCTTATTTCCTTAGCGCTTTCCTATGTTTTGAACCAGCATTTCTTAGGTTTCAAAAAAAGTGAAAAATTTGATCCCTAGAGTAGCTAAGTAAAGTGTTGAAGTGCGCTCGAACAAACACCTGATGGTGTAAAAGGGCAGGTCCATCCACTTTCTGAAAGGATAATCGAAAGTTTCCTCAGAGGAAAAAAGTTCTTATTCTTAAGCAACAGTGTTATTAATGTTACAGTGTATAAAGCTTTGTCTCTAAAAATGTGTATATGTAGCTAAATAACATGCAATACTTTGAAGGAAATGATTGAAAATTTTGAGAATACTTTCTTAATTGATTTTTTTCTAAATCTGAAGAGATAATTTATAGCAATTCTTAAATATAATCAAATAACAATTTAATTTAAAACAAACAGTGAAAGGGTGAAAGGTTCTACTGAGGGATTATTTTGAATTCAAGTTTGAATATCATCAAAAGCGCTTTTAACTATTTATATGTAGCATACATATTTTAAAATTAATTTATAAACATTAATTTAATGATGAAATTATCTGAATTTAAAGTACTTAAAAAGCCAATTATTTTTCAAATCATATTGTCATTAAGTAACACTTCAAGCATGTTAGTTATCTGTAAGTGATTTCTATATATAAATTCATTTTAAATATTATTACCATAAAATCAATATATTCAACGTGAATCTGGAAAATAAATAAGCATTAAATCGCTATTGGAGAAAAACAAATTCTCAATTGTTGCGTTTTATTTTGCATTAAATGCTTAATAAAAACTGAACACTTGGTTTAGTAGTTAAATAAGACGAATTTCTCAATAAATTCTTTTAGCTTAGTTGAAAGAATATGACTTGTATGCAACACATACCCAAAACTTATCTAAAAAAATACTTATGAAATGTCTTCTCAACTAAGATATTTCAGCTTCATAAATGCATTAGCATAATACTGTCGCTAAAACTGACTAAAAATTTATTTAAAGTAATTTTAAATATATCAAAAAATGTTCCTATTTCCATATTTAAAAATACTGTCGAAACTTTATCAAGAGAAAGCAAGGAATGCAATCTAGAAAATGCTATCAAACCAAACCTCAATATTTACTTCTCCTTAATTTTTAAAAAAATTGCATGAAGAATGCTCTGAATATTTAATTAGAGTTCTTCAGAAAATAATATAATCGTTTGAAAGAATAGAAGGGATGATATATAAATAGAATTATATAATTTTTTACTAATTATCCTGTATTTTTGTAATCTGGCTGTTTTATTTATAAAATGTAAAATTTATTAAAAATTCGACTCTTTTTAAATTTGAGCTAGCAATTTACAGGTGCATAAATTTATAATCAATTCTAATTAATTAATATATAAATTTATAAAACTTTAATAGCATTATAATTTATTATTAGATTGGTAAAATGAAATTGTTCTCTATATGAGATCTTTTTAAAGCTACCTTAAGAATGTTACAATAACCAAATATAATTTTTATGCGCCTGATTTGAATAAACTATAAAATTCATTTGCAAATCTATGCAGTAAGACAATATAATAAACGTAGGTCAGAAAAATGTATATAATGCCGCAATTATCGATTAATTATTATTATAATTCTTTCTTTAATGTTTTCATCTTTCTGATTGTTGCTTTAAATATAAATATTATGTGTCCCTAATTATCAAATAATTAAAGAATGAAAACATTATCAAATTTAGAAATCTGATTCTGTTTTGAATCACAGTAATACACGAAGCAAACAATATATGCAAAAAATAAAATTTAATCATCATGTAGTACTGAGATGAGTTGAAGGATATATATATATTAATCAAAAAGTCCTTCCAAACTTATAACAAAAAAACCAATTACTTAAGACGAAACATAAGAATTTAATATAATCTACATTTATCAATGGGAACTTATACGCTCATTGTAAGTTAAACTCATACCATTTCGCATTTAAGTAAATTTTTCTGGTTATCGTTGAAGTGCATAAATAGTTCGAAGGATAATAAATGATAAAAGATTGCAGCTCGCCTCCTTCCGCAACTCGTAAACAACAAAAGACAAGAATAAAAGCCTTTAACGACTGGCCCGATTAGGCATTCCTTTCGTCTCAGTCGTCTAGGGTGTGTACTTCGCACCTGAAAGTGGCCAGTTCAAATAACTTTGCACCCAAGCAGTACTAAAGGTCCCTATGGGCCTTCCTCCCCTTCATCACCAGCAGCTTGTGGTCGAAGTGGTGACCCAGGATATGAACACTAGGTGACAGCACATCCTAACAATACTGGTTGATTATGCATTCATTCCATAGAGAGTCTAGATAAGACATTCTCAATAAAATCTCGACTAGTAATCAAAAACGACAACGGCGCAAGTGTCAACTAGACCAGCCATCTCAACAAGAGATTGCCCGCAACTTCAACAGAAAAAGTTCCAACGATACTCAAACCTACTGGAGGTGTTTTACAATTTCTGTACTTGCATGGAAAAACAACCTTCTCTCAATACTGTTCAAAAAGTCAAAACAGAAAAGAAAAAAAATTCTTCTCTGGAAATGGGGTATGCAGTGGCACCTCCTTCGGTAAGTCGCAAACAACAAAGGACAAGAATAAAAGCCCTTAACGACTGTCCCGAAGAGGAATTCCGTTTCTCTCAGTCGTCTAAGGCATGCAATTTGGACTTGAAGATGGGGCCGCGGTAGCCTAGTGGCCAAGGTATTGGATCATGGCTGGCATGTCAGGAGTTCCAGCCCAGTACCATTAAAGACCCGCCGTGTAGGGAAGCGATAAACGATAAATTTTTCGAGAGATCAAACGTCCTCCCGTTGGTGTAGTGTGGTAGTTAGGAGTCCGCTCAGGTGTCGTCCTCGTTACTTAACTTATTCGTTCAAAATTACGAGGTCCGTCGCCAGAAGCCCTCGTGTATAGCTGAACAGTGCGACGTTAATATTCACTCATTCACTCAGACCTGAAGATGACCCGTTCGAATACACTGCACCCAAGATCACCTTGTGCTTTCCTCCCTTCCGTCACCAACAGCTAGTTGCCGGAAGATAACGAGATCTATATTTATTTATATCATGTCACTAAAATGATTGTTCTCTTAGTAAAACGAATAATTTTTTTCTCTTTATAAGACTCATTTATTTAATTATTTGCTTAACGTGGATCCAATTGAATTGATTTGTAAAAAAAAAATTCCTTAACGGCTGTGTTTAAGAAATGTAATAATTAAAGTTTTAATTCGAAAATTTTTAAGTATTCAACAACTGTATAGTGAAACCAATATTCAAATCTAGAAAAATGAAAAACTAATAAGAGATAATTGCAAGGATGAAAAGAAATTCATTAAAAAAAAAGCGCGCATGATATGAAACTTTCATTTCTTTTTCTCTGTGCAGGAGGAGTTAAAAAAGGGACAAAGTTAAAACTCCTTCAATTTGTCTTTTATAAAAGGAAAAGTACGATTGAAAAAAGTATTCGTGAGATTAAAGTTGAAATATTCAAAAGAAAAATTAATATTTCAAAAGATATTTTTAAAAGTAAAAAGTCATTCTTTCTACAATTCTTTGACTCATTGATAAGTGTCACTACAGAAATAAGTTTTCAATTTGGAAAATTTTAAATTTTAAAGAAAATTTTGACTAGTTACTCACCTTATTTATCATAAAATATAGTGTCTGTAATTCTAAAATATTAATTTAAAACAGGAGATATAAATCTTTGTTAATTTAACGATCTAACAGAGCTATCTTCTACCAAAACTATAATGTTAACATGCTTGTAATAAAAGGAAAAATTTATATTAATTCAATTTAAATAAAATGATTAATAATAAAGCTTTTATTCTTTGCCCATACATCAACAAACACGTCATGTATATAAACTATATAAAATGCAAAGATACAATATAAAACTTTAAACCTCGATATCATATTTTTAATGGATTAACAAAGAAATGATCCAACAATTTTTAGATAAAAATATTTTTTTAACTAAATAACTTTCTTTCTTGTTAAGAAATCCTCAAAGAATTAAGTAAAGTAATTTAACGAATTGACAGAGGAAAATAAGAATTTAGAAAAAAGTTAAATGATTCATCTTGACGCGTAATAGAGGTTTGTAATGCCTTTAAAATGAATTCAAATTGCATTAGAAAGCTATTAATCAAAAGAACTCCATTATCAGACTGAAATGTTACGCACTAAATAATAAACTAAATCCCATCTAGTTTCATTTTTTTTTTTTTTTTGTTAATGATATTTCATCTATGAGAAAATTGGATAATTTCATCATGATTAATCTTTTCTTCGTGAAGTTAAGAACTAACTGAAAAAAATTGGTTTGAATAAGATACTTAATAATCCAGAACATAGTACTTATTAAAAGAAATATCAAAAACCGTTCCTTAAAATAAGTTTAAATAAGCATTGAACTGAAGATTGTCGCAATTACGTAAAATTTATACCTTTATACACTTTTATTATCCCGCGGTCACTCGCGCCTGTTTTTGCTACCGCCGTTACTCGCGGGGTGTAGAGAATACCCCAAACTTTTAACACTAGTATTTAAGTATGAAAAAAATTAAGTCAATTATGATACATATTTATAAAGTCAGGATGTTTTTTGTATTATGCAAAGGAAATTATTAAATTTATTGCATACAAATAAGACTAGCATTAATTTAAACTAAACCTGCAAACTTTTCATTTTAAAACACATAATTTTATATTTTATACATAAACCACAAGTAAAACGTATATACCAGTAATAAACGTACTTTGTAATTAATGTTAAGGATAGTAGAAAGTAGGAAACAAATATTTTAATAATTTTCCAAAAATTCACAGCAGACTGTATTCATATGGTTGAAGCACATATTTTTCTTACATCGAAGGCAAAATGAATTGGTTTTTACATCTTTTACCCGTGGACAAACAGCGCAGAGCCCCTCTTTTAGTGAATTTACTATCTTCTGTGTCAGTAAAGCTTATTTTGTGTTTTTTCCCCATTATTTGTTTCCGTCAATTTATTTGTTGTTTTTTACTGAGAAGTTTCTTTCAAATCTTGTGCCGTATCCTTCGGATGAACAGATTGCTCAACATGGTGCTCTTCTGAAATTGCACAATCTTCGAAATCACTTAGTTCATCCTCAGAATCTGTCGATACAGTATCTAATAGATGATAGAGTCGCTGTTGCTCCCTCTCCCATGGAATTTTTGCCATAATTTCTGAAAAGTGTTTTAAAAAATTTTAACAAAAAATTATTTTTTACAATTATTTTTAAGTTTTATATTATTTTTATACTAGAATTATTGAAATTTTAAATAAAATATGCATTCGTATTAATATATTTGCAAAATATATATAAACGAAAGAGTAAAACTTACCCTATTTTTTAGATGCTTCGAGTACGAAAATACAGCTCAATCACTCGCGAGGAGCTCTCAGCACCCCAGATAAACTTTTGAATGTCGTTACGTTCCAATCGTCTGAGTGAGAGCGACTGCATCACGCCTGAAGGTTCAATGACCTAAAATGTGCAGCTATAGAAAAAATCGTGTCTCTGCGCATTCTTTTTGGAATTCTAGGAAACTTTTCTTGTCGCTGGGTGTACCACAACACCCCGCGTGAGTGACCGCGAGTTATTTACAATTGTGTGTGAATAAAAGATAAAGTAATTAAAAATTTATGAAATTAATACTAAACTCTACAAAAAAACTATTTTGTAATAAATTTAAATCTTTTCATCCTACAAAAAACGTGACTATTTGATTTAAAGGATTTTTTAAAATAACTGTAGACTTAAATAATCTATTTCAGAGGTTAAGCTAAAGTATTTAAAAATAGTTTTTAAAGAAGTCACTAAAAATATTGAAATTAAGTTGGCTGTCATTATAATCCATTTATGGGGGAAATGCTGTCTGTGATGTTTTTGTGAAATATGTTAGATCATGCCACTAGTTCATGCATTTTCTAGAAATATACTGGTAAGAAAATTTTGCAAACAAATTTTAGTGGATTTATCAATAGTTACTTGATCCCTTTTATGACTAAGAGAAAACACACAAAAATAATTAATAATTCAATTTAACTCGATCTTTTTCCAAACTTTATATGAATTACCAGAACTAATAAAACAGGTACTTTAAACTTTCTTTTGCGTTTTTAGTTTTGCTCCCATTTTTGAAAAAGTACGGTCATCTGTGAAACTTTTTCAAATAATGGCACGTAGTCAATTACTTGATAACAGATTACGAGCGAGAGTAGAGAGGGTACTGGAGGCAGGCTATTCTTATGCGTAGGTGGCAAGATGGCTCAATGTGTTTCGAAATGATGTTTTCAGATTATGGAGCCAGGAACAATATCCATGAGATCAGCTACAGGGCTCTACCATAAGCAAAGATGATCTCTACTTAACTTTAACAGCCAGGCGCAATAGAGATGTGACAACTATTCAACTCTAAAATGAGCTCAGTGCCACTTTTAGTAACACAATTTTTCTAAGTAGTGTTTAAAGCTTAGTGAGACAGATTTTATGCTAGTTGTCTAATTGTCTGCATCTCATTCATTCCAGATCACAGGAAAGTCCACTTGACACGGAACAGACAGCATCATTTTAACACATATGCATCAAGACAGCATGCATGGATTCAGAAGCAGTTGACCTGTGTTCATTTCACTGATGACTCGAGATTCAACCTCATCACTATTTATCCATGTGTTTACCCATAGAGAGAGACACCACCCTCGTGGAAGTCAACCCTTTTGAAAGTGATGGTACTTTTATTTGATCTTTTTTTCTCCCCTATTGTTAGATAGGTGCAGAGAACAGCACGTCTTTTTCAGGGAAGAACCTTCACTACTCTGAGGTTTATGAGTATTTAGAGCCCTGCGAGTGATTTCAGGAGTAGTTGGTACCCAGTTCTTTTTTATGAAAGATAATGTTTGCCCACACCTAACTCAACTAGCCTTGCGACTGAGGATAATCAGAGAATATAGAGACCTGTCAAATTTCCAGAGCTGAATTCCATAGAACAGGGGTTCGTAAGCTTTCAATTACCGCGGCTCCCTTTATATATCAACCTGACATCACGGCCCCGTAAAAGTCTGAGCCCCCTTCCTGACATCTAACAATGGATGAGGGAACTAAAGGTTCTTCAATACTCTTTAAACTGCCTCTGCTACTTATATACAAACATTTTTAAACCCTTCTTTTTTCCCTTAAAGGGAACAGTGAACAATTATAGATATATATGTATACTTTAAACAAGTTTCAAATAAATAATATACTTAAGTATATTAATTAAATTTTTAATGAGAAAGATGGAACTCTGTATTTCTTTTACAAATGATGTCATATATCAGATGTAATATCTAAAACCTGTAGTATCAACGCCCATTCTGCACTTTCCAGTCTGTTTCTGTACAAAGAGTTTTGAAGATGTTCATTCACATAAATAAGTATTTCGAAAAGGCATCTAAAAACTTTCAGATCTTCCGAAGACAAATGGAAAAATTTTCCTGTAAGTACTCCCAAAAGTTTATAATTTTTAAATAGTTTGAACGTTCCATCTGTGGAAATTTGCATAAAAATGTTCCATTACTGATAAGAAAGGACAATTTAGAGATCTACTCTAGGATGGCACATCTTTCAATTTTTCCACGAGGTTTTTCAAAGTCTGTAAAAAAGGGTTAATTTACCATTAACTAAGAGACCTTCGTGGACCCCCTAGAAAGGCGCTGGGGACACCCAGGGGCTCACGGACCACAGTTTAATAACTGCTTCCATAGAGCATGTCTGAGATGTTCTTGAAAGGACAATTGATAAAGCTCGGTGACTAGCTTTTTCCCAGAGCTAAGAAGTATCTTGATAGAGAAGGATTTACTGCACAATGATCTCATAAATAAGCCCGTAAGCAGCTGGGTAGTTGACTGTGAGAGTTGCTTTCTTGTAACGAGTGATAAGGCTCCCATATTAAACCTTCCACAGATAGCAGCTTGCTACATTCTCTTTTGTTCAACATGCTAAGTATAAATCATAATAAAGAGCGGATATCATTAATTTTTAATCATTTTTTAAATGATACTTTTAAGCACTTTCACAACAAAGCTCTATTGAATTAATTTTAGCAAGTTTTGAAATATCAGTGGAAATATATATATATATATATATATATATATATATAATTTCACACTCTAAACTTTTCTTTTACATTTATAAATAAATTTATAAGAAAAACTAATACATTTCACTCAATAATTACATATGTATGAATAAAATTGAATGATAACTGAATGAGTTTTTTAAATAAATATATCATTTTTGCAAATTAAAAGATTTTATATTTCCTTTCAAAATTAACTAAAACAAAGCGAAATTTTTTTATTGAAAACACTATTCATTGTTATATTTGGTTATTTCAATTTATGTGCAGTTATTAGTATGCATTCAATGTTTAAAGTAAAGACTTATCGCATAAAATAACTCTCAAATCTTATACTGTAAACTCCTACATACTATACAAACCATTTTATCATTAAAGAAGGATTAAAAAAGGTAGGTATTAAAAACAATAAGCCATTAAATAAGTTACAAAAAATTAATAGTGTTTTTAACAGAAGCTAATACTGATGGATAAAGATTCAAAAGCGGAACGGACAGTTAACGGAGCGAGAGTTATATTAAAAATTGCTTAAACTTTTAAATAAAAATGTTCTTTTTCAACTAGTAAACATTGTATTAAAAAAACTTACATAAAAACTATGCTTTAGATCAAAACTAAAAAGTCTTTTTTTTTTCACAAGTAAAATAAAATCTTTCAAAAGAATTATGTGAGAACCTTATCAAAGTGAAAAACAATTTACCAAGTGCTTTGTGATCTGTTTAGTGACATCAATCAAAGATCTTTCCTACTCCTACGACAAAACAATGAATAATGGTCACATAGCTTAGATAACCACTTTCATAGTTTTCCAGCATTGGATTTGTTTATCTTAAGAAAAAAGTTCTAAATAATGGTGTGTTTCTTTTGTCAATCTAATCGGATAACGCTAAAATATTTTTCACATGTGCCCTCTTCAAAATAAGTTACAGTTTATACTTGGTAAAAATAAGAGATTCGAAAAAGGTCTTTCTCCCTTTTTATCTATTTCACAAAATCAGATTTTTTTGTTTTGTTTTGTTCCCTGCTTTGGAAAAAAAATAAGACGGATGAATTGAACAATTGGCATATCAATGAATATTGCTTTAATAAATATATTCTTATGAAATATGCACAGTTTTAATGTTGGTTCATATTACACTCACGTCCAAAATTAAGACACAACTGTAAAACTGTGAAACTGATGAACTATTCAGTGTGTTGCACGAAATTTAGTACAGAGGCATGTTACAATGTGAGAAGAATATAGCAACATAACAATACAGAAAGGATTTAATTTGAAATTAAAATAAAGGTTTTATCAAAAAGTGTAAAATTATGAATTAGAGATAAAGCATTTAACTTGGGAAATACAGTCTTTTCTGGAGTGTGACTGCCAACCGCTATATAAGCCTTACAATGAGTTGCTATATTGTTTATGAGGGTGTCAATAAAAATAGTATCAGTGTCAATAAGCCATTCTTCCAAAAGCTGGACTTATATTCCTGGGGAGGGTCCTGAGAGGAGAACTATGCTGAGAAATGGCTTTTCCTGTATTATCCCAAACATATTTAACAGAATTTTGATCTGGAGATCTCGGGTAAATCCACTGCGAATATCAGCTCCTACATAAATGCATCAACAATGTGAGTTCTGTGTGGCCGCGCATTATCGTCCATAAAAATGTATCTGGGCCCATAGCACCCAGAAAACCTTCTCAAGGCTTCCAGGGTCTCATCTTTATAGCTCTATGAGTTGACAGTACCCGCATCGAAAACCTACAGTGGTGTACGAATGCCACCATCACGTCAGCACACAAAATTCCATTGCAAAGAATATGTCTATTTTTTTTAAGTAGAAAGGATGACAGCGAGCTCCAATTTCTCTCCAGATGAAAACTCGACAAGAATCACTTGTCTGGTACACTTCGTCTCATCACTGAAAAGAACAAGCTTCCATTATTGTGTTGTCCACGACTGATGAGTTCAGCTTCACATATCCGTTCTTTCCTGCTGGATTAAGTCAAAAGAACGACGAGACTGGACGCCAGATATAAAGTCCAATCTCTGCAAGACGGTTGTAGACTTTTGCCTGGAAATTCTTCTTCCAGACACAGCAACAAGGTCACGAGAAGGCTGAGAGCCGTTGTCAGCCTATGTTGTCGTGTGCTTAATGCCAAGTAGTGGTCTTGTGCAGATGTCAATGCTCTCTATCGACCAGGTCAATCTTCCTGGTGACAGTACACTTGTTTCGAATTGATTTCCTAACAGGGAGACTACTTCCAGGCCAATTGTACCCATCGAGCCACCTTCGCTTGACTCTGGTCAACCTGTCAATGGATCTCCATCTCAAGAATCATATAAACATTATGAGAAGTCCTTATCACACTGCAAACAGACTAACCTTTTTGTTTTTATGCAATATTCACAAAACTGGTTTGAGATGCAATATTCAAAAACATATTTGTTTTAATGTAAAATTCTCATATGTTCGAACGGTCTCAGTCCAGTAATTCTACATAAACTAACGCTAAACCACATCTTTTCCTAAGCTGAAGATTAATATTGTACTACACGTTCTTCAAAATATATCAAATATAAATTCTGTCAGTTTTTTTAGGCATTTTAAAATTATGGTGAACATGTTTTTGTTCTTAATTTTGGACATGAGTATTTTTCGCTAAGTTGCACTCTTATTTCAAAGATAAGTGAAAATAAATTTCAATTCTAGTTACACTACTTCCATATATCTAAAGAGCCACGGTAACCGAGTGGTCATGACATCGACTTGTGACCGACATTACTCTTATCGAGTAGTTGGTTAAAGTTCTAGTGCCATTGAAGACCACCGATTAAAGAGCTAATGCACATTAAATCTGTCAAGACTCAGAATCCTTATGCTCAAAGAGCGATCTTGCCCTGACCATGGTTAAAAAATACAATGTCCATTATTATAGCTCTCGTGTTGCTTCAGATTTTAACTTTAATTAAATGTCACTTAGCTTATAAAACTTTTATAGAACTGTTAAGTTACATAGTGAAAACATGGCAACGTACATAAAAATAGCTAATAATACGCGATTATCTACGTCGATCTGTAAAGAGGGCAAATAATTTATTCACTTCTCACATTACCTAATTAATAGTACAAGACCCATTTAACGACTAAGTAATGACCTATCTGCTACAAGGCACTCGATGAAAAAAGATCTTTTCTCGATCAACAACAAAGTTCCTGGGACCTGAAATTAATACCGAATCAAACAACTCAAAAAAGTTACTATATGTAAGGTATTCTAAGTGAAAAATTAATTGTTTTTATACCATACAAACGAACGAGAAATTATTTCAATAAATCAAATTTCACTGTAAAAAAATATTTCTTATTTTTTATCAATACATTTTTAAAATTTTCATAATTTCTAAAAGTTTTATTAATTTTAAAAAAAGACTGCTTACATTAATCAAACTTTTCAAATTTTCAAGGCACTAATTATCATTTCAATGGTTCACTGATGGAAAAGGGTTATATTCACCCGAGTCTCGATTTATTAGTATCTCGGATTATTTCATAATAATTGCTCGGATCTATATATGTAGTCTAGCTGTGTGTAAATAAAGAAAGGAGAAAAGATCAATATTGATAAACAGAAAGAGTGTCGAAAATAGAGATGGAAAATTCCTAAGACACGTCATTCGTGTGTTTCATCAACTCCAGAAACTTAATAGAAAGAGGAAGATCTTCACATGCCTGGCAGTAGTAATAATCTTTACAAGTAAATGCAAGCCATTAAGGAAGGTTTAATATCAATTTTCGATGTCATCGAAATGTATTTCAATTTATTATCTTGCCTATATATATTGTCATCTTTTTGACTAATGACAATTCATGTGAATATAATTTTATGAGTTTTACTCGTTAATAGTCACTTAAAATACATATCTTAAACTTGGTTGCACAAAACTAGAACTAAAATTATGTGATTTTTTAGGGCTAAATTTAGGTTGTCCTGCCATAAAAAAACTCAATATGACTTGTAAGAGAGCATAGATGAGTTTTTCACTTCAATGTAAATAATTCTTAATCTTTTTTTTTCGAATAAATTCGTAATTTCATTTGAGTAATAACAAATGTGAAATAATTTTCGAGATAATTTCATCGACTTTATATGTGTGTGTGTGTATCAGAATTGTAACTGAATCTAAAAAAAAACGAGGATATGTCGACTATTTCATCAACTTGTAGATTCAATTAATTATTTCTTTACTTTAATTTATGATATTCTAGAAAATATGTGCCATTTATAATTTAATTTAAAATTATTTTAATATATGTCCCTCCCCCAGTAAATTTACATTTTTATACAAGGAAATACCAGAATCAATTCCTTCTTATCTCATTTCATAAAGAGCAAAGTTTTAAATTATGCATTCGTGTGAGCCAAATACTACATTTAGCATACATACTATTCTGCACGTGTTGCACAGATTTTAAAAAAAGTCTTTGGAAATTACTGAATTTTTGAAATTTAAATTCAAGTGATAGATTTTTACATATTACATTACACTGAGTGGTAGTGTAAAAGTATTATTTATTGGGAAATGGGATTAGAATACATAAAATTTTACTTTACTATTCAGGAATATATTTCCAAATATATTTCTAGTTGTTCGAAAAATCCACGAAAAATTATGTATCAAAAAATATATAAATAGGGTTTTTCTTTGCCTTCAACAACGATTTATTCAAAAAATTATTTTGTTTTAACAATTGCAGTTACTATTTGAAAATGGAATTTATTTGTATTAAAACCATTTTTTATGTCATTTCAGTAGTTAAAGTTTTAACTAAACATTTTTTGCCTATCTTTTCAAATTCGATTTTTCCGTTGATTCTTAAAAATTTCCTGATCAACCTGATTACTTAACAGTTTAAAAATTTCAAGGATTTAATAAACTTGTTTCTAAATCGAACAAAATTACTTATTTTTGTATGTACTATTTTTGTTGTATTTATGGAGTTTTAGCAGTGCCTGATGTGCATTTCCTTCAACTAAGCTTTAGGGTTACTTTTTGATCTACTAAAAGAAAAAGTTGTAATGTGTGCAAATGAATATAGTTTATAAGTAGAAGTATATAGAATATTATTAAAGATGTTAAAGAAAAATAACTGATGGTTAAGAAGTTGATAAAAATAAAAGAAGTTAAATGAGAAAGCTGTGTGGTGAATAGCTCAATAAAGGATTCTTGGTAAACTCACAGTAGAGATTCAGTAAGTGGATTCATTTATAGTGATTAGAAGACATCAGCTTAGGAATAGCAAGTCAAATATTTCCTATAACACTCAATTCCCAAGAGTTTAATTTGGTAAACCAATCCAAACATATAACTAAATTTTGTATAAGATGTTCAAGTTGAATAAATGGAATAATCTTATTCGTTGTCATATGTCTCATTTATTATTTCGACAACACAACACATTTAGGAGAGACACATTATATGCTTTTGTAATAAGAATATTCCCATTTATTTGTAAATAAAGTATTCACTTCTTTAATAAAATTATTCTACGAGATATTAATATTAATATACAAACATATTAAACCTTCTTTGCATGATTTTTTTGTTGCTGTTTTGAGAAATAAATTAACGAAATATAATTAATGCTCTAAATTAGAGAAAACAATTTTAAAAATCCTAGTATAAATATATATAAAATACAATAATTAAAAAACAGTATGATGGAAGTATCCATCATCATGCAAATTTACATGTTAAGTTCAGTAGAAAATAAATAAAAAATAATACATTTTTGTATCCCGTTTATTCCTGATGATAATTAAGAAAACAAGAATAATTATTATTATTCTAATTTCATCTGCAACGAGGTACTCGTCATCAGGATTTTCGTCATCAAGGCTATCTTTTGATAGCCTACCGCCGTCTAACTGGTCCAGGTAATCTTCAATGGAACCCTCTTCTAAATTTCTTTAAGAAAAAGCAACATTAAATAAATATATAGTAATATACATTTTCATCATAGAACTGCATAGTTATATTTATTTCTGTCACATGATTTGGGGAAAATTACTTCGGGTATTCGATATAAATTGCACTGAAAATAACATAAATCAACAAAACAATCTTTTTTCCACTCATTATCGCTTTAAATACCAAAAACAAATCTCATTTTAGTTATAAAAATATTCCCTATTTTGCACCGTTTCTTCCAACCACAACAAACAATGAAATGACGAGTATAAATCACCTATAGTGATTCTGAAATTTGATTTTTCTAACATCTACGTTCCTTATTAAGCAATTGTCATGAAATGTTCCCAGCAAAATCCAATTTACAGTACAGCGATTTTGAGTACGGAATTTTTGTTCACTAAATACTATGATGGAAATTTCCATCATCATGCAAAGAAGGATTAATACTATACATCGTATACAATTTTATATAAAAACAAATTAAAAGAATATTAATTCAAAAATCTTGTACTTTTTTCTTATTTTAAAACAATAGAAATTATAACAAAACATAATAATTATTTTACTATAAATTCCTAAGAAAGAATTTCTACAAATTTTCTTACCTTCCTTTCTTAAATTGATAAATATTAATACTGATGACCTTCTTTGATAAACACAAGCATACGCGCTTC
>BMAO01007206.1:0-29018 GCA_019973975.1 Trichonephila clavata
TTTCATGCATTGTCCTCTACTTCTGAGCTATGGTCCAAATTTCAAGTCTCTAGCTCATCGGAAAGTCACACAGTTTAAAATCAATTACAAAATTATACCCGGGCAGACATTAAAGAAAGCGAGTTAATAAAAACATGGTAATATTAAGTGGCAATCGTTTTTTCAACATTTAAACCCATTGCTAAAATGTTAATTCGTATCATCACTTCTAAACATATTGCTTTATAAAAATAAAACTTATTTAGCAGTTAGAACGTAAATTTTTTTTTTCACATGCTTCAGCCTTTTTTTTATTTTTATTTTCAGAAAAATGTTTATATTATGGTAAGAAACTCCTAACGCACACCCAACCTCCACTTTCTCTGATACAGAACACTTTTGTTTGTTTGCTTTATTTCTATTAACCGCAAGTGTATTTTATACTTACATAAAATTAGCTTTAAATTCAAAACACTTGCCTTACGGTTACACCTAATTTTTTTAGTCGCTAAATCTGAAATTAGTCGATAAATCTGGAAATGATGTATGAAATTAGTCGCCAAATATGAAAATGGTGTATGGAATTAGTCGCCTAATTTGAAAATGGAAAAAGCAATACGTCGCCAAATCCGGAGTGGTATATCTAATTGTCGCCGAATCTGATTATCCTTATTCCTGACGATCCTGAAAAGGACAATAGAACAAAATTATGAAATTATTGTATTGTGTCAGCGGTCCTTGAAAAGTGTGTAAAATTTCGAATTAAACTGACCTTTAAAGAGGGTAAAAATCGAATTTCAAGATCCCGTTCCATGCAAGAGAAACTTATAAAAAAGTGTAAAATAAAAGCTGCCAGCTGAAAATAATTCATAATTCAATTAAAATTTATTTAAACATTAATTGTTGCGTACATATATTATTTCTAACTCAGCGTTTCTCAAACTGTGAAGCGCACCTTCCTCCCCTTAAATGACGTGATAACCCTACAAGGAAGCGTGAGCATATCGAAAATAAAATTAAAAAAGAAATTATTTACTGGAATGAATTAAAACAAAATATTTTCTGATGTAATAAAAAAAACCATTTACATTGATATAATTTATATATATTATCTGGCGATATTACGTAATCTCCATTTCAAGCTATCTTTGATCCTATAACTAAATAAAAAAAAACATTTCAGATTTTTGTGCTGTAATCCCACGACCTCCACTTCAACTCCTTCAGAGAAAAACAAAACCCAGACCCATAGAAAAAGTATAGGAAACAAGTTCACTACTGTAATGTTGGGAAGTAGTAAAGAAAGTATTTCTGTTGAGCTTTATTCCATGTGAAAGAGTTTTATGATGTTTCGAAAAGCCCAGATAATTGAAGAATTATTTAGGAGATTTATTCTTACATGCATTCTGAAGAAATTAAAGCATAATGAAAAACATTTAACACAATTCTTTTTTAAAAACATCATCCATATTTTTCATTTAATACACTTTCAAACCGTGAGTGATCGCACATGAATCCAGAAAAACAGTTTTATTGTTACCAATGACCTTGACAGTATCCTCCTATATGACAGTCTTTTAAGGAACTCTAAAATGTATTTGTCACCTATTTTCCTCTTTTTTTGAGAATAGCAAAAGTTTCTTTACAATCTCAAGAATGTTGTTCAGTTTGATTGGATTTTTACTCAAGTTATCAAAGAAAAACTGAAAATCCATTAACAGTAGGTAAGTACTCTCTTAATTATTTATTTCTCTTAATTAAATTATTCACTAGAATTGGGATTTTTATCGTGTACAGTAACAATAATTATAAAAAAAAGGATTGGGTTGACTAAGTCTACCCTGCGCGAAAATTAACGTTAGTATAAGTGCGCGCCTGCTCCCGGGTTAAAATATTTTGATGTCCTCTCCCTTTAAATATTAAAAATAACACAAATATTATCCATCTGAATTTGACACTCTTTTTCATTATTTAACATTGAGATTTTACATCTGTTATTTTGTATGATAATTTGTAAGAAGTAAGTAAAATTTTGTCATACACTTTGTTATTCAAATAATAAATGTTTAAATTTTCTTCAAAATCAAATATTTTATTCGCAATCTGTGAAATTATTTCATTTTCCTCCTGTAAGCCACTATGAGGTGTATTTTTAATGCTTCTCCATTATGACGCAAAGAAAGGCTAAAATATACCCCCATTCATCATTTCTCAATTTTCTGTAAATTTTGCTGGGTTTTTTTTCTCTAAGAACACTATTATTTCCTCTCAAAGAAAAATATACTTTCCCAAACTTCTTCTCTGCTATAGCAACGCACCAATGTATGTAAAATAATGAAACTATTCTGTTTCCATTTTTTTCTAAAGATGAATTTTCAGTGTTTCAGTTCTGTGCTTGAATATAACTTACTATAGTTATAACAATTTTACTGACAATGTAGTTGCAGCCATATTTTTCCGTTGTATAATGCTGTGAAATAGTAATTAATTAGTCAAATTATAATTCTGCTTCAACAGAAACACAAATCAAATTTTAGACGCAGTCATGGAAGAACAGCCATCACAGTACACACACTATTTTCTTCATCTACATTGCTTACTCTAGTAAAGATGAAATAATAGAATTTACGACTCTTGTTAGGCTCTTCATTAAAAGGGTTTTTAAAAAGCTCTTCCTGGTTTGGATTTTACCCAATAAAATATTTAAAAAAAAGGAGTGTTGAGGTGTTTACGCTGAAATATATGTGTACTGGGACATAAACAGAGCTATAAATCGTGCAATATTTTAAATGTTTAATTAAATCATCACAAAAATGCTTTGCAATAACTTTAACATATCTAGTA
Source organism: Trichonephila clavata (assembly GCA_019973975.1). Lineage (NCBI taxonomy): Eukaryota > Metazoa > Arthropoda > Arachnida > Araneae > Nephilidae > Trichonephila > Trichonephila clavata. The sequence continues at coordinate 2,824 of BMAO01007206.1, forward strand.
AATGTAGAAAGTGAGCGCTGGAATTTTCTTTTTGAAACTACTTGAGTTTTGTCACAGAATTTATCAAATATTACATTAGAAGTATTTAAGAAACACTCCTCTGCAATATCTGCATCAGTAAATGATTCCATATTACCAATCATGTAACAAATTCCACATAATGCCATTGTTGTAACTGCATCTTGTGACACATTATCGTTGTCAAAACACTTTCTTACTCTTGCAAAATTATTTAAGAGTGCCAATTTATCCCTTCTGCAAAAAGACCCTACCAGAAATGTGTCATTGAACGATTCCTGTTTAGTGGTATTTTTAAGTCAAAATTTTTGCGGTAAATCTAATAAGTACTGATTTATGATTGCATTGCACAACAAATTTGTCATCTTCCTAATCGGCTTGAAACAACCTATTTTCTTCGGAAATTATCACTTGTGAGACATGAGGAATAGTATAAAATTAGGTTTCCCCCATAAAATATTAACTGATCCAATGTTTCTTGAATCACTAACCATTATCGTTGGAAACAGAAAAAAAAACTATTAATTCGCACCCGTACAGCATCGACAACCGAAACCAAATTTCATAGATTAGATTTCTTCACTGAGAGAATTTCTGGCACATTTTTGAATACATTATACCTAAGTAACTGAACTTCTCAATGCAATGGGCCATGACCGGGCCACTTAAAAAGACCTGTTGGGTCGCAGGTTGAGTATCGTTGATCTGGAGAAAAAGATACAAGCTAAGAAACTTCACAATTTTTAGTTATTTTATAAATGGTTTCCTCAAAAAATTATAGAAAATATGAATGAAATCTATAGTTTGTATCTTCAATTAACTATAATTTTTGATTCAAAAGAAGTAATTTAAAATTTGTAAAGCCATTCTTTTGAAATATCTTTAAAAAATGTACTGCAACATTTTTTTTTATAAAATGTAAATTATTATTAAAAAATTATAGTTTAAAAAAAATAAAAAACATACTTTTATACTGAATCGAACTAAAAAGTAAAAAAATACTTCTTAATATAAGAATAGAATGATTAACGAGAAAATGAATGTCATTGGATAAAACCGTGGGGTGCTTTGTACTACATTTTTTCACTTATTCAGCTTTTCGGAATAGAAGATAGAAATAATAACAATTGATACATTTTTATAGAACAGCCCACGTTTTTACCCCCAATGATATTAATATTCTCGTTAATCATTTAATTCTTATATTAAGAATTATTTTTTTACTTTTTAGTTCGATTCAGTATAAAAGCGTGTTTTTTAGTTTTTTTTAAAACTAGAATTCATTTTTCCTTTTTTATTTCGATTTACAGTAAAGTGTGATTTTTAGTTTTTTTAAAGTATTATTTATTCTCATTGTTGAATGTATCCTTGAGTTTGATACTTGAAGCTAAAATTACGTGCCTGTGGAATTAGACTTGCTTTTCAATGAATATTAATTAACGTGTCTGAAGAGTATTTATTCTCTCCGTTTACGAGCCTCGGATGAGTCCCGTATCGATATATTAGATCCCGTCTGTATAGAATAGGTCAAACAAATAAAAGTGTCTTAAGCAGATAAAAGTTCGAATTTAAAAAAAAAAATTAATGTACCATGTTTTTATAACGGAGTAAAAATTATAAAATTCCTGATTTTCGTTTTTTTTTCCTTTTTTTCACATTTTCATGCATTGTCATCCACTTCTGAGCTATGGTCCAAATTTCAAGTCTCTAGCTCATCGGAAAGTCACACAGTTTAAAATCAATTACAAAATTATACCCGGACAGACATTAAAGAAAGCGAGTTAATAAAAACATGGTAATATTAAGTGGCAATCGTTTTTTCAACTTTTAAACCCATTGCTATAATGTTAATTTCTATCATCACTTCTAAACATATTACTTTATAAAACTAAAACTTATTTAGCAGTTAGAACGTAAATTATTTTTTTTCCACATGCATCAGCCTTTTTTTTATATTCATTTTCTGAAAAATGTTCATATTATGGTAAGAAACTCCTAACACACACCCAACCTCCACTTTCTCTGATACAGAACACTTTTGTTTGTGTTTGCTTTATTTCTATTAACCGCAAGTGTATTTTATACTTACATAAAAGTAGCTTTAAATTCAAAACACTTGCCTTACGGTTACACCTAATTTTTTTAGTCGCTAAATCTGAAATTAGTCGATAAATCTGGAAAAGATATATGAAATTAGTCGCCAAATATGAAAATGGTATATGGAATTAGTCGCCTAATTTGAAAATGCAAAAAACAATACCTCGCCAAATGAGTGGTATATGTAATTGTCGCCAAATCTGATTATCCTTATTCCTGACGATCCTGAAAAGGAAATAGAATAAAATAATGACATTATTGTATTGTGTCCTCGGTCCTTGATAAGTGTGTAAAATTTCGAATTAAACTGACCTTTAAAGAGGGTAAAAATCGAGTTCCAAGATCCCGTTCCATGCAAGTGAAAGTTATAAAAGCGTGTAAAATAAAAGCGGAAAGCTAAATAATTCAAAACTCAATTAAAATTTATTTAAACATTAATTGTTGCGTACATATATTATTTCTAACTCAGCGTTTCTCAAACTGTGAAGCGCACCTTCCTCCCTTAAAGGACGTGATAACCCTACAAGGAAGCGTGAGCATATCGAAAATAAAATTAAAAAAGAAATTATTTACTGGATTGAATTAAAACAAAATACTTTCTGATGTAATAAAAGAACACATTTACTTTGATAAAATTAATATATATCATCTGGCGATATGACGTAATCTCCATTTCAAGCTATCTTTGATCCTATCACTAAATAAAAAAAAAAAACATTTCCTATTTTTGAGCTGTAATCCCACGATGAAAAATTTTTCTCATTACGTTTTATTTTTTATCTAAAATTCAACTCTTTCAGAGAAAAAACAAAACCCAGACCTAGAGAAAAAGTATAGGAAACAAGTTCACTACTGTAATGTAGGGAAGTAGTAAAGAATGTATTTCTGTTGAGCATTTTTCCATGTGAAAGAGTTTTATGATGTTTCAAAAAGCCCAGATAATTGAAGGATTATTTAGGAGATTTATTCATACACGTATTCTGAAGCAATTAAAGCATAATGAAAAATCGTTTACACAATTCTTTTTTAAAAACATCATCCATATTTTTCATTGAATACACTTTCAAACCGTGAGTGATCGCACATGCTGCTAAGTAACCCAGGCTCACGAAATCGTTAATTCCAGAAAAACAGTTTTATTGTTACCAATGACCTTGACAGTATCCTCCTATATGACAGTCTTTTGAGGAACTCTAAAATGTATTTGTCACCTATTTTCCTCTTTTTTTGAGAATAGCAAAAGTTTCTTTACAATCTCAAGAATGTTGTTCAGTTTGATTGGATTTTTACTCAAGTTATCAAAGAAAAACTGAAAATCCATTAACAGTAGGTAAGTACTCTCTTAATTATTTATTTCTCTTAATTAAATTATTCACTAGAATTGGGATTTTTATCGTGTACAGTAACAATAATTATAAAAAAAAGGATTGGGTTGACTAAGTCTACCCTGCGCGAAAATTAACGTTAGTATAAGTGCGCGCCTGCTCCCGGATTAAAATATTTTGATGTCCTCTCCCTTTAAATATTAAAAATAACACAAATATTATCCATCTGAATTTGACACTCTTTTTCATTATTTAACATTGAGATTTTACATCTGTTATTTTGTATGATAATTTGTAAGAAGTAAGTAAAATTTTGTCATACACTGAGAACGTTTTTTTAAAAATACTTTTTTGTTTTTCATAAGATTTTAATTTTTATTCAAAGAACTCTCAAGGATTGTTAATGAACTCATCATGAAGCATTTCCAAAGGTCCTTTAAATTTATTAAGATTCATACTGTCTGTCACCACTATACAATGTATTTTTTAACAAATAATACACACAGGGGCTTTTCTTCTCCATTTACTCTACTAGTGTTAAATCGGAAATTTAAATTTTATTGAGAATACTTACTTGATTTAATTTTGGAACTGTGCTCGTTTTTGCAATTTTTGATCTTTATTATCGTCGAATATTCATTTAGGACTTAAAAATTTATGCATGTTTTTGTTAATCTACTGCCGAAAATACTTAATACAACTAAAGCGCAAAATATAAAATGTACATTCTAGCTAGATCCGGCATCTAAAGAATAATAGTTTTGACCAAGACTAAATGGAATTCTACAAGGTACAGGATTTTTAAATAATTTGCGCAGACGTCCGATAATTGCCTAGACTCACGCAGACGTTTGCAAGAATGCTAAATGTGATGGATATGATAGAGAGTAATATAGACCATAGACTAATTTTGTAATAACATTTCTACGTTTGGAAATGGATGGTGGAGGAACTATATCTTTAATTAAATATCATTTTTCAATCTGATCCAATTTAAAAATTAGAGAAAGTAAAAAAAAAAAAAAAACATAATAAATATCCTATTATTTAAAAGCAATTTGCTTAAAATATGTATTATTTTAAAGTCACACACACAAAAATTTAATACTTATCTTGTTACCTTGTACGATTTAGAATTAAGTTCGCAATATATAGCCTTAGCCCAAGTTCATCGTTATTGCTTTCAATACAGTATTATATTGTACAAAGGATGAGCGATAAAAATTATGATTAAAATTGATTTGCCAATAGTGATAGTTTGCGAAGCCTTATTCTAACTGTATTTTTTATTATAGTTTAAAAAATTGAAATTAAAAATGTAAACATATCAGAAATGTTTGGAAAAATTAAGAAAAAAAGTCTCTGAACGTGTTCGGATACTTTAATGAGACGATTGCCGCGTGCTCGTTACCGTAACTATTAGACTACAGCTCTAACTCAAAACAAAGCACGTTCATCATGATCAGATTTGCTCATGTTTTAAAATCTGAACTTTCTTCTAAAACTGAGGACGCAAACTTCATAATTGCATCCCTTTTTTTAAATACGAACCATTTTGGAAAGAGTTCTGTCTTCTGCAAAAAGATCGTGCAATTTATGAATATATGTCTTCCAGAAATAGTGGTATATATGCTGGTTTTCTAACTAAGTAAACATTTTTGCAGCAGATATTTGAGTAACGCTCATACAGAAGTAATATATGAAATTTTTCAAAACATTTGTATAGTGTGTACTTATAAAAAGTAAACATTTTGGGGATTTTCGGTTCAACAATTCTAAAATAAATAATAGTATGAAAACTTTATAATTGAAATATTAAACAAAAACCTTCCATTTTTGCATTCTTCTAAATATCATGTTTAGTTGGAAAACAAATGGGCTGTTTCTCGGGAACATTTTCGGCAAAAGAAATGACCTCCAAAAGGGGTTTAAATTTTTAGTAAATTAATTTTAGCAAGTCGCCATTCTGAATTTTGTTCAATTAGCTGTGTGTAATAGAAGCAGAAAAATCTATATTTTTTTTTTGGAAATAAGTAAAGAGACAAGAGGTAATTCAATTTTCTTTAAAAGTTTCAATTATTCTTTGTTTCTGCAAATAAACATGAACTGATATTTGCCTGGAAATTCATTACATCTTTTCCAAACAGAAGAAACTTTTTCCTTTTAAAAATCGAAGCGAAGTTCAGTAAATTTATTGTTTAGGATTATAGTAGAACGTCGATTATCCGAACGTTTATTATACGGAGCGATAAATTTCCTGAACCAGCTTTTTTTTGTCAGGTGCAAGTACTCTTTAAGAATATGTTTTCGAACTGTGCAATACTTAACAGTTGTTTCACGTGAGGCCAAAAGTGACAGGAAAACCCAAGGTGAGGGATAATTGGGGGATTTCAGATAAGTGACATGGTAAACATCTGCGCGTAATTTTAGGTCAGTTTGTTTCCAATTGAAAAGGTGTATACGTGCTCTTTTATTCAGTTGTGATCTGCTATGGCTTCGAATTCAAAACGGAAACGTAACGTCTTGAACAATTAGACAAAACTTGAAATATTGGATTATTTTGCGAAGGGGAGATAAGGAGCAATGCAGAAGACAGTAGATTTCAAATGCTAAATGGTGACATGATTGTGACTTTCGTTCAAGAGGAATTTGAACATGTCGACGATGAAATGGAAGAAGACAAGGACAACAACAACAACGGAAGTAGCTAAGGTCTATCAAATGGTGAGGCGTTTCTGCGTTATAGACAGATATGGAATGGTACCAACAACAGAGAGTGTTTTCCTTATCAACTACTATTGCTAAAGAGATTCAGAGACCTTGTAGCGAATAACGAAAAGTGTACAATGGTACAGCGAACAATTCTTGTTTATTTTTATAGAATTACGACATTTTGCACCTATTTTGCTTTTTCTTCAAGCACGTTTCCGAGATGTGAGGATTTTCAATATTCTTATAGTGTCCGGTCGCATTCTGTTTTTGGTCATCTGAACAATCGCGTATCCGAACAGTGTACGGTCTTAATTGATACGAAAACTACGCTCTACTGCAGGCATGTCAAACTCATTTGATATCACTGGCCACATAAACTATTTTATATTAAGTTGAGGGCCGCATGTTTTCAATGTTCAAAAAATTAATAAAGCAGAGTTTTAGAATGATTATATTCTATATTTATAAAACTAAATGTATCATAATTGTACATAAATAATAGTTTAATATTTTACTTTATTTTTCAGATTGTGTTTCATAGAAAAATAAAAATAAGAGTTATAATACGAAATACAATTTAATATTAATTTATAAAACATATTTAACATCTTTTTTCCCCTCAAAAGAAATCATCAAAATTTAGGTTACCATATTGAACTGATGTAATTTTTAAAAAAGGATGATAAATGTTGATCATTTTATCTTGACCTTTTTGAATTTTTCATATTTTTCATTAAAGGAAAAAGTTTCTCGCATAAATAAATACTTCCAATCATAGCCACTGATTATACGCGTAACGAATGATAACATTTTAAGAAACCTATCAACAGATGAATAAGTACAAAAACCTTGATTTTCAATTTCCAAACATTTTTGCTTCAGCAAAGAATCACAACAGATTTAAATTAATTTCATTTGTAAGATTTCATAAACAATTTCATTATCGATAGATAGAGGTGAAGTTAAAAAACGAAATCGCAATTCAAAATTTTTAAAATCGGAAAATGTTCGATCGAATTCCATTTCTAATAATTTAATTTAGTGAGAGTATTCTGTAAATTTAAAATTAAGTGATTTAATCAATAGATTTTGAAAGCTTTCAAAGTGAGACAAATTTTCTCTTTCTGTTTGTAATAATTTTTGTTTGAAACTTATTTTTTTCAAATAGCATTGTAACTAAAGGATTTTTACTTTAAAGCTTAAGTTAAAGTGACTAGTAATATCAACTGAGAAAGCTAGGGGCTTTACCCAATGTTCATCTTTTAACTCAGCAATTTCATATTTTTTTTTTGTTTCCAAGAAAATAATGATCATTCAGCAAATTAAAAAACTATCTTAACACTTTATGACTCGAAATCCATTGAACTTTTGTAGAATATGTTTGACCAATAAATTCACATTCTATATTTTCCAGAAATGAAGCAAATCGACGATGCTAAAGTCTACATGCTCGAATAGACAAGGGGTGATCAAATGATATTATATTATGATAAATGATCAAAATATATTTATTATTAAAAAGGATTTTTTTTAGAAAAAGAATAGATAGTAGGTTAATATATCGTAAATTTTTAAAAGAGGTTTACCAGAAATAAATTTCAAAATGAAAAAGCCCTTCAAAATTGATATTTATAATGTAAAATGTCTTCGCGGGCCGCAACCTATGTATTGGCGGGCCGCGTGTTTCACATGCCTGCTCTACTGTATTACTGATACCACATCATTACTTCAACTGTATTTTTCTTATCTTGATAAATTACGTTGAATTAATGATAGCAAATTAATGATGTTCTCTTTTTTTCATCAAAACGTTTTTTCGTAATATTTTTTTTCTTTTGTAGTTTAGAGCAAGGGTACTCTATCTTTTTTCCACCGGGCCGCATACATAAGATACTCTTACACGTGGGCCGCAACATGACGATTAATGGGCAGGGAGGTGAGATGCTGTAAGACCAAAGTCACGGTAGACATTGTACACATGGGAAATTGTTTAAAATATTAAAACTCCTTGTTTTGCTTTTATTTGAATACTGTATTATCATATGTACCAAACACAAATAAAAAACACTTCCTTTGTATGCAATTTTGTGCTCAGTTATGGGGTAGTTTTTTAATTTCCTTTCATCCATGACCAAACTCCTTGTTTACTATCTACAGTCACACAAACAATGCTACCATTTACTTAGATATTTTTTTGTATGTGTGGACACAAAGCCTCGCATATTTTTTTATTTTAAATATTACTTTATCAGGTACAGAATGTCAACAGAGAATTTTAACAGAATTCCGGATTTAAATCAGTACTATTTATTTGTTGTTTGTTCAGAATTGTGCGCGAAGTTTTATTTCGAATGTATTCACATTTTTTGATGTTTCTAAAACAATTAGCTTTTCTCAGAATCAAAGATCATTTTAGATTGTATTTATTGATAAAAGCAATAAGCATGGATTTCTTATAATGGCCAAATATAGTAAAACTAAAAGCTCTTGTACTAAATGGAAAAATATATTAATCGTCTGAAACTCCACCAACATTTGATCAAACGAATTGAATTGCAATACTGAGATCTTACATCAGTGTTAATCATCTCTACTACTTTGACATCTTTCCAATTAAAAACAAATTACATTTTAGTATCCGACTGCGTTAAAAACGTCATTTTCGGTCAAAAATCAAATTTTCTTTATATTTTATGATTTTAAATTAAAACAATTAGCTTTCTAAGTCTGTCTTTGTTTTGTCTGTGCGATAATTAGAAAAAAAGTAACTGGTGTTTTAAATATTTTTACAACTTTTAATCGAAACCGGAAGTGGTGAAATCGAAACCAGAATTTGTCTGGTTAACATGATTTTTACCGATAATTTTTGCAGTTTCAACCCATTATAATTTTAAAAAACTATTTCTGAAAATTTTTTAAACTATTTTTTTGATGGGCAACAATTTTGATCTTCTGATTCAACTTTTGCGATTGGCAACATCTGTTTCTTCTGACCTCACATGTTTTTGTTTTTATTTGCGTCTTACGAATTTTGATCCTATATTTCTTCTAAAAACTTAACTTTTTTGGATTTAATTGTACAACTTTTGATCACTAGTTTTTTCTGGACATTCTGTTTTTTTATATTATCAACTTATAGCGGTTCACAAAAGAATTAAATTACATAACTTCTTGAAAATGGAACTTTGCTGGTAACAGATTGAAATTAGCAAAAATTCAAACTTGTATTGAACAAAAACTGGATTGACTGAAGGATTTTTCGCAGTTTAAAGAATGTTTTAATGGAACATTAAGAGGTTATGAAATATTTTATTTAAAAACTCTGGGAAATGCGTTTTTCTCAATTTTTGTTGCTTCAATTGTTTTGAGAAGAATCTGTACCTGCATGAAGATTATTTGTTTGGACGGACTTCTAATGTGACTTTAAAATTCTCCAAATGTACTTTTATTGTCAATTTTTCAGCTACTGAAAAGCTTAAAAACGAAAGTTCCATTAATTTTCAACTTATTTGTGGAATGTGAGTTATTGGAAGATGACATTTGTCTGCAAAAAATCTATGTGCTAAGATAAATATGCCATGTATGGCAAAAAGAGCATATAGACTTTGTGAAAGAAATGTCTTTGCTGCTGTTACATCAATGGCTAAAGACCTCATGAACGATGTTGCTTTGGTAGTAAAAAACATTACAAAATGTTCCAACACTTCAGTTGGAGAATGGAGAATATATGTTGACGACAGAGACATCGCGACATTCCTCCCTAAATGTTTCTATAGCATTTTTATCCATCGCCATTGGGAAACTTCCAGATTAGGAAATGATGTCAAAGTTTTGTAGAATTCTAAATATCCAGTCATACATGCGTGTTCCTGCATTCATCTGGTATTGACTTCAATTATCGAATCTGGTGGTGCGTACAAAATCTCAGTATCTTGTTATACTACGGTATCTTAAAAATATGTTGATTTCTATGATGTGTGTGCCATTGTGACTCCCAAGGATACCTTTCAGTTAAAGAACTGTACGGTGTCAACAGTGTCATCAAAGGAGTGCATGAGATACTTCTAAGAAAGAGTGAGTAGTTGGCAGAGAAATCTTTAAAAGAAGCCAGAAAAACCTCGGAGGGAAAGAAAAACTTAACTGTGTTATGATTAATAAAATTTAAAACTATTATGGCAGCAACATCAATCACCTCAAAGTTCTGCTAAGTGTTGCAAGAGCGGCATTTTTTCTCTAATGCTCCAGCTGAGAGATACCCATGCATCGTGCCCAACTGGAGCTCAGAGCTGGTGTGAGTATCAACGAAGAATAGAAACCGGAAAAAATATATATAGATAAAGGTGTAAGCCTTTCCATGAAACTTATAAATATTGTTAAACCTGTGTACATGAAGTTGTGTGATGAGCAGTTATTATATAAAATTGCCTCTACGGTTTGACACAAAAGCAAACAAATCATTTAACGCCTTTTTGTGGCAAATTATTCCGAAAGAAACTTTTATTGAGCTGAAAGCATTTTCTTTGTGTACCCCTATTGCCGTAATTATTTTTAACAAAGAATTTATTTGTTTGTTAGGTAGTTTGAAGCTTTTTGCATAAATGTAAGTTATTATATACTGTGTGAGGAAATATTTCTTGACATCATTCGCGCAGTGAGTCGAAACAACATTATTTGCCTTTTTAAAAATAAGCCAGAAAAAAATATAGAGCCCAAAGAAAGAGAAAATTTAACAAAATACCAAGGAGTGGAGGTGTTAAATGTAAATCATTAGAGTTTTAGTAATATACTTGTGATATTTTGTTTGAAATTACATTTATAAAGTTTAAATGCATTTTTCTCAAAACTGTTTTTTTTTTTTGCAAATTTCTTGGTATTTCAAAAGTGATATCTAAAGAACCAATAGAGATACTTGTATGAAATCTTACACAAATGTTATTAATAGTATTATCTAGAGGTTGGACTACCAGCTAAGAAATTGAACACTTTTTAGTGATTTTATAGTTGGATTTCCTTATAAAAGTATCGAAAATTTGAACGAAATTCATAGGTTGTAGCTTCGATTAGCTATAACTTTTGATTTAAAAAAAATAATTTTAAACTTGCAGTACAACCTTTAGAAATGTGTTTCAAAAATGTGCTGCAAGAAATATTTTTGTAAAATATATATTATTTTTAAAAATAGGGCCTTTGAAAAAATTTAAAAATTTAATTAAAAAATTCTTAAAATTTTAAATTTTTGTAAATTGTTATGCATGTATATTATTTTTAACTGTATTTTTTATTATGTGCATAAAAAGGAAATTTAAAATGTAAACATTTTAGTGATTTTTAGAAAACTAAAAAAATTGTTTTCCGAACGTTGTCGGATACCTTAACACACAAGCTACGTTACCTGAAATATTACTGAAAGATTCTAGTAAAAGTTGTTCTCAGTGTAACTCCGAACACTATTATTCCTTGGAGTACTCTGTAAAGGTTTAAATTTACGTATATGCCGGGATTAAGTACAGTTAACCTTAACTGGCAGAAGTAATTTTAAAGTGTCGTTTGAATTGTGTGGGAAGGAGGGAATCTATAGTGTAGGGAGTATCACTAATAGCAAAGAAGGCATGTTGATGTGTTAGACTAAAGTTTTGGTATATTATTTGGACACCAGAATATGAGTGCTGCACTAAAGAAGTATATGAAAGTGTTTGTCAAACCGTAGGGCGCACCCCTCTAGGGATTCGTGATAACCATACAAGGGGGGAGGCGAGCATACTGAAATGTCCAAAATAAAAGATTTAAAATGATTGTTTATTTATTGAAAGAATGTAAAACGAAATACATTCTGACATTACAAAAACATAAATAAAACAAGCCTTTTTACATTCACTTAATGTACTTATAAACGTATCAGTAATGCACAATGTATTTGATAATTACATTTGTAGCGACATGTGTTGATGGATGAAGGAAAGTAGATGAGCTTGAGTTTGTTATTCTTCTTTCAACGAGAACTTCGTTGGGAGTAGTGTGTTTAGTTCTATTTGTCAGAGAAATAATTTACGTCTATACTTTTTAAGTTCCGATTAGTAGTCTTTTATCCTGCTGTATCTGGCAATGAAAGAATCCGATGATGGATTTAATGAGTTGCATCAGAACTGTAAAACTAGTGAGTAGAACTGTAGCGGCATAAATGATAATGCATATTAATTTGATTTAGATACTGTTTACATATTGATTGATAAATGAGCCAGGTAAACAAAGTGTAACTCAGTTTTAATAATATAATTGATTTCGCTGCTCTATTTACTAAATTGTTCCTTCCTTGATGCATACTTCGCTTACAATTAACTCACTAAAAAAGATTCTTTATCCTTCAATATCTAGGGTTGTTTTTAAATTTACCCGCGCGAAGAACGGGTATACCAGATTGTGTAATATAAGATCGGAGTGAGCTACGGAATATAAAGATGTTTAATATCTTCACCTTTTGATATAAATATAATTTTATTTCATTCTTTAATAATAATTTTTAATGATTAACAATATAAACTATAATTGACACCATACATTATCATGTAGATAACATTACATAGTATAATGTACTTAAAAATGTATCAATAGTGCGCAATGAGTTTGATAATTAAATTATCCATATTAAATTAAAAACAAGTTTAATAATTACTAGTGAATCCCGTGAGCTGTCATTTACAAAATGTAAAACTTTTCCTGATTATTTTTATGGTTTATAATTAAATTCGTATTGCAGCTTTAGTGTCAATGTACATCATTATTGCATTTAATACATCGTTATTGCATGGAAGGGGTGGAGTGCGATGAAAATTATTACTGAACATTGGGTAAGAAATATTGAAAATAGAAAAAATTGCACAAATCTGAGGTCAAGATTGAAAAGAGAAGCTATTATACCATTTTAAAAAGAAGCTGACTTGGTAAATATATAAAATCAGAAAGGATTAACTGAAAAAAATCTCATGAAACTACCAAATGCTTACAAAAACGACATAAAAGACAATATACTCGGCACCAAAAAGAACAAAAATAATCTGCAATTTATGCCAGCTTAATGTATTATTCGTCAACCGACATAAAGCGTATGCTTCGAAAGGGGTCTTAGAATTTACAAAAGAACAATAGTCAAAAATGAAACCCCATGATTACATAGTTGAAGAAAATTCGTAAGCTGAAGCATGCTATTGAAAATAATTGCGCTTATTTATGTTTGTATTGCACAACAAAATAGACATCTCCCTAATCGTCTTGAAACAACCTATTTTCTTCGGATATTTTTCACTTGTGAGACATGAGGAATAGTATAAAATTAGGTTTCACCCATAAAATATTCACTGATCCACTGTTTTTTGAATCAATAACCATTATCGTTGGAAACCGAAAAAAAAAACTATCAATTCGCACCCTACAGCGAAACAAAAAGCAAATTTGATAGATTTGATTTCTTTACAGAAAGAATTTCTGGCACATTTTTGAATATATTATACCTAAATTTCTCAGTTAAATGGGTTGTGACTGGCCCAGTTAAAAAGACCTGGTGGGCCGCAGGTTGAGTATCGTTGATCTGGAGAATGGACTACCAGCTAAGAAATTTAACAATTTTAGTGATTTGATAGTTGGGTTTTCTCAAAAAAGTATGGAAAATATGAATGAAATTCATAGTTTGTAGCTTGAATTAACTATAATTTTTGATTCAAAAGACGCAATTTAAAATATATAAACCATTATCTTGAAATATCTTTAAAAAAGGGACTGCAACATTTTTTTGTAAAATGTAAATCATTTTTAAAAATAGGCCAGCTAAAAATAATTCAAAATTCAATTAAAATTTATTCAAACATTAATTTTTTAAATTGCTGCGTACATATATTATTTCTAACTTAGCGTTTCTCAAACTGTGAAGCGCACCCTTCCACACCTTTCCCCTCCCTTAAAGAGCGTGATAACCCTACAAAGAAGGGTGAGCATATCTGTCAGGGTCACGCGGTAAATTTATTATATTACTCATTGGTGACGTAATGATGTAATGGTTTAAACGAGCTGCTTGTGTATCTTGTCTTTGGCAAGGAGCCAAAAGAATGTAGTAGATAGATTTCTCTGGAATAAATGGTGAATTGATGCTGCTCTGATGAGTTTAGTTTTTCTTTAGTATGAATTGGGTTCACGGCTGACATTTGTGCGAGAAAACCGAAATGGATTTCGAATCGTTTCGAAGATTAAGGATTTAAAACTGTTTTGAAGATGGAGCATTTCGAATTGGTTCAAGAATAAGAACTGCGAACGGTTGTGAAGCTTGGCGACATCGAAACTGTTTTGAAGATTGTGAATTCCAGTTATATCCAATGGTTGGTAAAATGGCGTTTTTAGGAAGAGCTTTGAAGGTAGATTTGAAGTGTTTGGTGGAAGAATTAGGAGAAACTGTAACGGAAGAAATGAAAGTTTCTGCTTTAAAAAATATGATATTAGCAAGTGAATAGTATGAAGAGGCGTTCGCGAAAGAATTACTGCACATAATAGTAAGTGAGAGAAGCAATAAAGTGCCAAGAAAGCGAAAATGAAATAAAGCGTCAAGAAAGAGAAGATGAAATAAAGCGTCAAGAAAGAGAAGATGAAATTAAGCGTCAGGAAAGAGAATATTAATTAGAAAAGTTGAGGATAGAAGCTTCGATAAGGAATAATGGTTTTAGGAGAGAGATGGACTCTCAGAATGAAAGAATACAAGAACACGTTCCAGTTGGATTGCAAAAATTAATGCGTACTTTTGACCCTAAAGAAGGTGATATAAGTTTTTACTTAATACTGTTTGAAAGACAAGCACGAAGAGTTCATATTAAAGAAGAAGAATGGGTTACGAATCTTGTTGGACTATTGCCGTTAGAAATGGCGAATTTGATTGCCAGGGAACCTGAGGAAAAGGCAAATGACTATGAGCATATAAAAGGTATGTTATTAAAAAGATTTAAATTGAGCCCAGAAGCATTTAAATAAAATTTAAGAGGCATTGTAAATCGACCGAGTACACTTGGCGAGATTTTGGATTTGAGTTGGCGAACTATTTTAATGAGTGGATTTAGGGACTAAATATCTACGATTTTGACAGTCTGAAACAACTTGTAATTGTACAACAGATGAAGGAACAAGTACCCAGGGATATACAACAACATTTTATTGATGATTGGGGTAGAATTGTTACAGTTGACGATCTTGCTGAGAAGTTAGATGATTATGAAAACGCAAGGCAATATAATCAGGCCACTAAAGTTACTTCGTCTCAACCGTATAGAAATTCCTATCGGGAAAGGCCTGGCACGTTCAATAGAAGATGCCATACATTGAGTGAAGGATATAGACAAGAATCTAACAACCGCAGTGGATACGATAAGCGGAATTCTTTCCAAAAACCAGTTACATGTTTCAATTGTGGAAGAGCAGGACATTTTGCGAGATTTTGCAGGGATAAGAAAGATGGGAGAGAAAAGACCGAGAGTAAAGTTGCTGAGGTAAAGGTATCTGAAGCGCAAGTGGCAGAAGTCAAAGTAGTTGAGGATGAAAGCAAAGTAGTCACAGCGAGATTCAATGGCGAAGTTTTAATGGAAAATAAGAAATGCAGCGCAGTTCATTTAAAAATGTCTGATCTTAAAATAGTAAAAATTTCTTATGGTTAGAGTAGAATATGAAGCTGTAGTAGATTCAGGTGCACAAATTAGCGTGTTTAAAAGCAGTGTAGTAGGGAAGGAAGTCGATTACAAAGGATATATATTGTTGCAACCTGCATTTGGAGATTGTTTAAAGGTTGAACTAAAAGAAGTGGATATTGGTTTGGTAACGAACGGGTATATTACGCCGGTAATTAAAACGGTGGTGGCAACTGTGGACAGACTGAACGCTGATATATTATTAGATACTGAAACGTATGAAGCATTATTAGAACAAGAGAGAATATACAATCCCAGATTTACAGCCGCTGTAAACTTAATATCAGTTTCCCCCAAAAAATTGTTAGATGAGAGTGTAAATACTGAGGAGGAAGAACAGGAGCCAACAATAACAGAATATGATGAGGAGAATGAAAATAACACCGAAAAATTCAAGAAACAGCAAAAGAGTTGCGATACTCTTCAAGAAGCATGGAATTTTGCTAAGCGAAAAAAAGGAGGATATGTGATAGAAAACGATATCCTGTACCATGAAGAGCTGTTGTGCGGAATTAGGATAAAACAGTTAGGGATTCCCGAAATTAGGAAGAGGAAGATACTAGAAATTGCACATGAATCAGTGTTCGGAGCACATCTAGGAGCTCATAAAACAATTCAGAGAATCAAGTTTTCATTTTATTGGCCAGGAATGGTGAAGGAGATTAAAGCATATTGTAGTTCTTGTCATGGTTGTCAGTGCAGAAAAGTAATTCGTTCGGTTGACAAAATTCCAATAACACCTGTATCTCGTCTTGAATTGCCATTCCAAGTGGTAAACGTTGATCTAATTGGTCCTGTAGATCCAGTATCGTCACAGGGACATAGATATATACTTTGTTTGATGGATCAGCATTCTAGATGGCCGGAAGCAGTCCCGCTCAAGTCACTAACGGCTAAGAGTACATGTGAAGAACTGCTCGAAATATTCAGTAGAACAGGCATTCCAGAAGTGATCGTAATGGACAATGCGACAAATTTTACAGCAAGTTTAACGCAAGAGTTTTTGAAGATTTTAGGAGCTTGCCCACGTTTTTCGACACCATACCATCCAAAAGGAAACGGGTTAATTGAGAGATGGAACCAGACTCTAAAGAACATGTTGCATCATATTATTTGAGAGAAAGGAAGAGGTTGGCATAGGCATATACCGTTTTTACTATGGGCTTATCGGGAAGTTCCAAATGCAACTACCGGTATAGCACCTTTTCTGCTAATGTATGGTAAGGAGCTGAAAGGTCCATTGTCTATATTGAAGTCAATTTGGACTGGAAACACGTTGTTACCTCTGAATATGAAGGGATCAGTAGAAAGATATTTGAAAAAATTAAAAGAAAAGTTAGAAGTATCAACCCGCGAGGCAAAGTTAACGAGTGATGTGCAACAAGGTAACTACGCTAAATATTATAACAGGCAAATAAAACATCGAGAATTAGCACCAGGGGATCAAGTGCTTGTTTTTATACCTGATTCAACGAATAAACTATATTCTAGATGGACAGGTCCAGTTAAAGTTGTTAAAAGAGTAAAAGCAAATTCATATTATTTGCGGATGCCTGAAGGTAACTTAAGATTACTGCATGTTAACAAGATTAGAGAATACAAAGCGAGAGTTCAAACGGTTGGAGTTGTTTATGATGTCGATGTTGAATTTGGTGAGATATATGAAACGCCAACAGTTCCTGCTGCTGAGAAGAATGATGAAGCATTGGACAGAGTGAAGTTGGATTACTTGTCTAAGAAGCAACAAAATCAACTAAAAGATCTTTTACATCGACACAGAAGGTTGTTTTCTGGAAAAATAAAAAGAGCTAAATTTGGCGAACACGTGATAAAACTGAAGGCTGAGGAGAAGAAGATGAAACCCAAAACTTATAAGATACCGGAAAACTTAAAGAGGAAAGTAGACGCACAGATAGACGAATTGTTAGAGTTAGGTCTGATTGAACCTGTTGTAAGTGAAATAGCACACCCAGTAGTATATGTGCATAAAAAAGATGGAACACTTAGGTTATGCATAGATTTCAGAAGTTTGAATGCTCTTACCGTACCGGACGCATATCCAAGGCAGAATATGATGGAGTTGAATTTCTTAGTAGGGAAGAAAAAATTTATTACTGTTCTAGATATGTTGAAAGGATATTGGTCTATACCAATGGAAGACAGCAGCAAACATCTAACAGCGTTCCGTACTCATCGAGGACAGTACCAGTGGAATGTATTACCATTTGGGTTAAGAAACGCTGCAGCAACCTACCAAAGAGCCATGTCTAAAGTGGTCCAAACTATATCTGGCTTTGCATGCGCGTATATCGACGATTTAGCCGTATTCTCTGATACATGGGAAGAACATTTAGATCATCTGGAAGAAGTTTTCAAAAGATTGGAGCATTTTAATTTCTCAGTGAATTTAGGAAAGTGTGAGTTTCAAGTCAACAAGTTAAATACTTAGGACATGTCATTGGTTCAGGTAGACATTCACTGGACAAAGAAAGAATAAAAGCGATTCAGAACTTAGAGGCACCAACGACCAAGAAGCAACTGAGAAGCGCATTAGGATTATGCAATTTTTATAGACAGTATATTCCAAACTTTGCAAAAATTGCTCTACCATTGACGGAGCTCACGAAAAAGAAAGTCCCTAATGAGATTCCATGGAGCAAGGAGGCTGAAAATGCTTTCAAAGAGTTGAAGACAGAACTATGTTGAATTACAGAGTTGCAAGTCCCAGACATAGAGAAACCGTACTACTTGCATAAGGATGCATCTCAGACGGCTGTCGGATGTTGTCTAGGTTAGTCGGATGGAGAAGACAACATTCATCCCATAGCTTTCGGGAGCCAGAAACTGAATCCAAGCCAACACAATTGGTCAACAATTGAGAGGGAAGCGTATGCTATTATTTGGGCTCTGAAAATATTTGAAACTTTACTGTGCGGAGCAAAGATATTCTTACTAACCGATCATAGTCCCCTAGTGTTTCTTACTAGTGCTGCATCGCAATGTCCGAGATTACAGCGGTGGGCTTTGCAAATTCAACGCCATGACATTGAAGCAAGTCACATAAAAGGATCAAAACTAGTTAATGCAGATGCGCTATCCAGACTGTAAGTGTAAACCGTAGTTAAATAAGAACTTTTAGAAGATTTAAGAATAATTGAACTTTAAAACATTTCTTTTTGCTTTATTTTTAGATGATTAAGTTAAGTAGTATATTTGTGTAAAGATTAATGTGTTGGTTTTTTATGTAGTGTATAATCTTAAGATAGTGCTTTTGCAGTGTTTTTTTGTGGATGTAACGTGTGACCCTTAGGTTGTTTTAGCCATATTTGATCTTCGGATCTAATATTACTCTCAGGGGGGGGAGGTGTCAGGGTCACGCGGTAAATTTATTATATTACTAATTGGTGACGTAATGATGTAATGGTTTAAACGAGCTGCTTGTGTATCTTGTCTTTGGCAAGGAGCCAAAAGAATGTAGTATATAGATTTCTCTGGAATAAATGGTGAATTGATGCTGCTCTGATGAGTTTAGTTTTTCTTTAGTATGAATTGGGTTCACGGCTGACAATATCGAAAGAAAAATTTTAAAGAAAATTATTTACTGGATTGAATTAAAACAAAATATTTCCTGATATAATAAAAAAAAACACATTTACATTGATATAGTTTATATATATCATCTGGCGATATTACGTAATCTACACACCATTTCAAGCTATCTTTGATCCTATAATTAAATAAAAACACATTTCATATTTTTGTGCTGTAATCCCACGATGAAATATTTTTTCTCATTACGTTTTATTTTTTAATCTAAAATTCAACTCTTTCAGAGAAAAAACAAAACCCAGACCCAAAGAAAAAGTATAGGAAACAAATTCACTACTGTAATGTAGGGAAGTAGTAAAGAATGTATTTCTGTTGAGCTTTTTTCCATGTGAATGAGTTTTATGATGTTTCAAAAAGCCCAGATAATTGAAGGATTATTTAGGAGATTTATTCTTACACGCATTCTGAAGCAATTAAAGCATAATGAAAAAGGTTTTACACAATTATTTTTTAAAATTAGCATCCATATTTTTCATTGAATACACTTTCAAACCGCAAGTGATCGCACATGCTGCTAATTAACCCCAGGCTCATGAAATCGTTAATTCCAGAAAAAGATTAGTTGTTACCAATGACCTTGACAGTATCCTCCTATATGGCAGTCTTTTGAGGAAATAAAATGTATTTGTCACATATTTTCCTCTTTCATTGAGAGTGGCAAACGTTTCTTTACAATCGCAAGCATTTTGTTCAGTTTTATTGGATTTTTTCTCAAGTTATCAAAGAAAAACTGAAAAGTCATTGACAGTAGGTAAGTTTTTTTCTTAATTATTTATTTCTCTTAATTAAATTATTCACTAGAATTGGGATTCTTAAGGTGTACAGTAACAATAATTATAAAAAAAGAATTGGGTTGACTAAGTCTACCCTGCGCAAAAATTAACGTTAGTATCAAGTGCGGTCCTGCTCCCGGACTAAAACATTTTGAAGTCATCTCCTTTTAAATATTAAAAATAACACATTTATTCTCCATCTGATTTTTACACTCTTTTTCATTATTTAACATTAATAAGGTTTTACATGCGCTATTTTGTATGATAATTTGTAAGAAGTAAGTAAAATTTTGTCATACACTAAAAACGTTTTTTTCAAAAATGCTTTTTTGTTCTTCATAAGATTTTAATTTTAATTCAAATAACCTCAAGGCTTGTTAATGAACTCACCATGAAGCATATCCAAAGGTCCTTTAAGTTTATTAAGTTTCATACTGTCTGCCACCAATATACACTGGTGTCCAAAAGTTAAGTATAAATCGTAAAATGCGAAAAACATGGAGTAAATATTTGTAAATTTATTCCAAATTTCTTGCGGATATTAATTGGGTGAAGAAGAAACATTGGGTTTATTCAAAACTTTTCAGTCGACTACGTCCTGCACGAAACACCGGTGCATGTCAGAACGCGGATAAACCGATTCACGCAGCATAGGCAGTTCAGACAAGTTTCTTGAAACTGCTATGCGAAGGAACGTTCTTAACCATCAAACAAGGCGAATGATGGCACAAAGACACCAATTGGACATGTTTACTAAAGTAAGAATCGTTGGAATGCTGGAATCCTCACGATCACAAACCAAAGTGTCTCGAATTCTGAATGTGGATCAGTCTGTGATCTCAAGACTATGGCAGAGATTTCAAAGAACGGGATATGTTACCCGACAACCACTATCAGGTCGACCAAGATTCACAAACCGTCGCCAAGACCGATATCTTGTAATAAGTGCGCGACATCAGAGGGGCAATACTGCCAGAGCACTGAGTTCGGCGCTCACAGTCGCCACAGGAAAACGAATTTCGAGACAAACTGTTTACAGGAGACTCAATCATGCTGTATGTAGAATCTGGCTTATATGCCAGAAGACCAGCAGTTTGCATTCCCCTAACGTCTGCGAATAAACGCGCTCGTTTAAACTGGAGTTTGAAACATCAACATTGGAGTGTGGGACAATGTGATGTTCAGTGACGAGTCCCTGTTTAGTCTGAGTAGTGATTCTCGGCGGGTAATGATATGGAGAGAACGTGGGACACGTTTTGAAAAAAGAAACATAACGGAAAGAAGTCATTTGCCATTAAGAGGAGTAATGTCATGGGCAGGCATCATAATGGGCGGCCGCACAAACCTCCAATTCTTTGACAAGGGGTCTGTGACTGCTCAAAGATACAGAGACGAAGTTCTTGAGCCTTATGTTCGCTTGTTTCGAGGTGCTGTCGGTCCTGACTTCATATTCATGGATGATAATGCGCCATGTCACCGAGTGGTGCTGATTGAGGACTTCTTTGAAACGGAAAACATCCAACGCATGTCGTGCCCTCCGAACTCCCCATATTTAAATCCTATCGGCATGTGTGTTATATGCTCGGGAGACTAATTGCAGCTCTTTTGCACTCATCAAGCTTCGTTACAGAACTGAAGAGTGCTCTCCGAGAAACTTGGAACCGTTTGAGCCTACAACTCATTCATCATATAATAGTAAGTATGGTAAATCGCTGTGCAGCGTGCCTGGCTGACAGAGGTGACCACAATTCTTATTAAACTGCAGCATCAGTATTTTATTTAATGTTTTCTTTCATTTTTTTTGAAGTGTGAATCCTTGCTATGCTGAATTTTCTTTCAAACTGCTACATTGGATATAAAATTAATTATTATTATTGTTTTGAATTGCTTCCTTATTTTATAGCCATTTTACACTCGCATATCACGCTTCCCGCCATTCTGATTTGCAGTTACTTCTTTATTCACATAATTATCAATTATGCTTAACTTTTGGACACACACCAGTGTATTTTTGAACAAATAACACACACAAGAGCTTTTTCTCTCTATTTACTCTAGAGTGGTAAATCGAAATATTAAATTTTCTTGAGAATACTTGATTTAATTTTTGGAACTGTGCTCGTTTGTGCAATTGTTGATCTTTATTATCGTCGAATATTCGTTTAGGACCTAAAAATTTATCCATGTTCCATGTTTTTGTTAATCTACTGCGTAAAATACTTAATATCGTGAAATACAACTAAAGTGCAAAATATAAAATGAACATTCTAGGTAGATTCGGTAGCTAAAGAAGTATCGTTTTGACCAAGACTAACTGGAATTCTAAGAGGTACAGGATTTTTAAATAATTTGTGCAGACGTCCGATAATTTGCACAGACTCACGCAGACGTTTGCAAGAATGCTAAATGTGATGGATATGATAGAGAGCCACATAGACCATAGACTATTTTTCTAATGACATTTCTAAGTTTAGGAATGGATGATGGAGTAACTATATCTTTAATTAAATATTATTTTCTATACTATCTGCTCCAATTTAAAAATTAGCGAAATTTAAAAAAATAACATAATAAGTATCCTATTATTTAAAAGTAATTTGCTTAAAATATATATTATTAAAAGTTACACATACGAAAATTTAATACTTATCTTGTTACCTTGTACGATTTATAATTAAGTTCGCAATATAGTCGTAGCCCCAAGTTCATTGTTTTTGCATTCAATACAGTATTATTGTATAAAGGAGGAACGTGAAAAATTATGATTAAAATTGAGTCACCAATAGTGAAAGTTTGAGAAGCCCTATTCTAACTGTATATTTTTATTATAGTTTAAAAAGTTTGAAATTAAAAATGTAAACGGATCAGAATTGTTTGGAAAAATTAAGAAAAAATGTCTCCGAATGTATTCGGATACCTTAATGAGACGATTGCCACGTGCTCGTTACCGTAACTATTAAACTACAGCTCTAACTGAAAACAAAGCACGTTCATCAAGATCAGCTTTGTTCATTTTTTTTTAAATCTGAAATTTCTTCTAAAAGTAGAGGACGCAAAGTTCATTATTGCACCCCCTTTTTTTAAACTTCCATCCGTCAAGTAACGTTTACTGTCTTCAGCAAAAAGATCGTGCATTTTATGAATGTATGTCTTGCAGAAATAGTGGTATATATGCTGGTTTTCTAACTAAGTAAACATTTTTGCAGCAGATATTTGAGTAGCGCTCATACAGAAGTAATATATGAAATGAAGTATATAATCCAGGGGTCGCCAAATTAGTATTAGTCGCCACTAGTATTTCATGCAGTACTTTGCAAAGGTTGAAATTAACGTATATGCTAGGATTTAAGTACAGTTATCCTTAACTAAAAGAAATATTTGTATAGTGTTGTCAGAATTGTGTCAGAAGGATGCGAGTCGATAGTGGATAGTATTATTATTGGGAAAAAATGCATGTTGATGTGCCGGACTAAAGTTTCGATACATCATTTGGACAAATCAAGATGAATGTTGCACTAATAAAATATGGACGTCCAAATAGCATGAGCCAAATTATATTTGTTTTTCGTGCTGAGTGATAGCGACTAAAATTCTTTATATTATTAGAACAATTTGCATAAATATGAGGTCAAGATTGAAAGAGAAGCTATCATAACATTTTAAAATGAAGGTAACTTGGTAAATAATAAAATCAGAAGGATTAACTGAAAAAGCTACATGAAACTAACAAATGTTTACAAAAATGAATATAAAAAGACAATATTCTCTGCACCAAAAAGAACAAAAAGTAATCTGCAATTTATGCCAGCCTATGCATTATTCGTCAACCGACATAAAACGTATGCTTTGAAAAGGGTCTTAGTATTTTACAAAAAGAACAATGGCCAAAAATGAAACCCCGGACCACATGTTTGCAAGAAAATTCGAGCGCTGAAGCATGTTATTGAAAATAATTATGCTTGTATATTCGACATTTATCCTCAGATTCTACATTTAAAAGGTGTATATTTAGAAAGCTGAAAAAACTCTAAAGAAACTATGTTTAGTTGCATCTGGCGGTAATGTCCAAAAAAAGTGCACAGTTGTGCAATACTTCGTTGGAATTTATTCAAATAATAAATGTTTAATTTTTCTTCAAAATCAAATATTTTATTCGCAATCTGTGAAATTATTTCATTTTCCTCCTGTAAGCCACTTTGAGGTGCATTTTAATGCTTCTCCATTATGACGCAAGAAAGGCTAAAATATACCCCATTCATCATTTCTCAATTTTCTGTAAATTTTGCTGGTTTTGTTTTCTCTAAGAACACTATTATTTCCTCTCAAAGAAAAATATACTTCCCAAACTGCTTCTCTGCTATAGCAACGCACCAATGTATGTAAAATAATTGAAACTATCTGCTTCCATTTTTCTCTAAAGATGAATTTCAGTGTTTCAGTTCTGTGCTTGAATATAACTTACTATACATATAACAATTTTACTGACAATGTAGGTGGAGCCATATTTTTCCGTTGAATAATGCAGTGAAATAGTAATTAATTAGTCAAATTATAATTCTGCTTCAACAGAAACACAAATTCAATTTTTAGACGCAGTCATGGAAGAACAGCCATGACAGTACACACACTATTTTCTTCATCTATATTGCTTACTCTAGTAAAGATGAAATAATAGAATTTACGACTCTTGTTAGGCTCTTCATTAAAAGGTTTTTAAAAAAGCTCTCCTGGTTTGGATTTTACCCAATAAAATATTTTAAAAAAAGGAGGGTTGAGGTGTTTACGTTGAAATATGTGTACTGCGACAAAAACAGAGCTATAAAACGTGCAATATTTTAAATCTTTAATTAAATTCATCACAAAAATGCTTTGCAATAACTTCAACATATCTAGTAAATGTAGAATGTGAGAGCTGGAATTTTCTTTTGAAACTACTTGAGTTTTGTCACAGAATTTATCAAATATTAATTAGAAGTATTTAAGAAACACTCCTCTGCAATATCTGCATCAGTAAATGATTCCATATTACCAATCATGTAACAAATTCCACATAATGCCATTGTTGTAACTGCATCTTGTGACACATTATCTTTGTCAAAACACTTTCTTACTCTTGCAAAATCATTTAAGAGTGCCAATTTAACCCTTCTGCAAAAAGACCCTACCAGAAATGTGTCATTGAACGATTCCTGTTTAGTGGTATTTTTAAGTCAAAATTTTTGCGGTAAATCTAATAAGTTGATTTATGATTGCATTGCAACAAATTAGTCATCTTCCTAATCGGCTTGAAACAACCTATTTTCTTCGGAAATTTTCACTTGTGAGACATGAGGAATAGTATAAAATTAGGTTTCCCCCATAAAATATTCACTGATCCACTGTTTCTTGAATCACTAACCATTATCGTTGGAAACAGAAAAAAAACTATTAATTCGCACCCGTACAGCATCGACAACCGAAACCAAATTTCATAGATTAGATTTCTTCACTGAGAGAATTTCTGGCACATTTTTGAATACATTATACCTAAGTAACTGAACTTCTGAATGCAATGGGCCATGACCGGGCCACTTAAAAAGACCTGTTGGTTCGCAGGTTGAGTATCGTTGATTGGAGAAAAGGCTACAAGCTAAGAAACTTCACAATTTTTAGTGATTTTATAAATGGTTTCCTCAAAAAATTATAGAAAATATGAATGAAATCTATAGTTTGTATCTTCAATTAACTATAATTTTTGATTCAAAAGAAGTAATTTAAAATTTGTAAGCCATTCTCTTGAAATATCTTTAAAAAATGTACTGCAACATTTTTTTTATTAAAATGTAAATTATTATTAAAAAATTATAGTTTAAAAAAAATAAAAAACATACTTTTATACTGAATCGAACTAAAAAGTAAAAAAATACTTCTTAATATAAGAATAGAATGATTAACGAGAAAATGAATGT
>BMAO01007207.1:0-11561 GCA_019973975.1 Trichonephila clavata
CACATTTCGATCAAACTATTTGTATAATGAATTTTATATTAACAAAATTTAAAAGAAAATTTTTTCGAGGAAATTTTACTATCTCAGATACTACTTTCACAAATTAAATGCTTGATTTCTTACATTACAAAAAATTTCAGCAAAGGAAAAAAAAAATCATGTTTATTTATAAAATAATATTGCTAATGCACTTAAGTATTTCCTTCTACATTTTTCCCATTTTCAAAATATAAGATGTTCTCTTTCATATGACTTGCATCTTACTTATTCGAAAGATTCCAAACAAGGGAAAGAAACAAACGTTACATATAAAAGAATAACTTAATACAAATCCAACGAAATGACTCTTAAATCCATCAGAATAATAAATGATCTTATCTTTAATTAATTTTCTCAACAATGGCATCCACGACTACATCTAATTCTTTTCACCAGAAGTTTAAAGTATCACAGCAGCAGATATTATGAAGGACATGATTTATATGATTACTTCCATCGAAGAACAATAATAACACTTCGACGGAACTTTCCGCGGAATGAAATAGGTCGAATAATAATAAGTTTAAGAAGAGTAGAGATATGCATATCCACGCTTGATATTGGTCAAAATGAGTATGGCGAAGAGCCAAGTTTAATCTTCTGGGTATAGAAGATTTATTTATCGTAACTAACGCAGCATTACGCATTTAAGTCACGACAAAATCTTTCGCACTCCCAAGTTTCTTTCATAACTTGACACCAGTGTAATTTTGCTACTTGAATAATGACTTAATCCCTCGAATTCCAAAATCTCATCAATCATAGGACCATCAAGCGGAACAGACCCTGTAAAGGCATTTCATTGCTTAAATTAAACCCCTTTACTAAAGGATGAGAGGAAAGATCCCTTTTTGTTAAGCCCCCATCCCTACTCCCTTTCCTACACACTTGCTGCAAGTATGGGATTCCTTACCATTATAGTTCCCAAAGAATGCTGCGCTGTGAATGTCGAAAGCGTGCATTTTTGGCATTTTTCCCTCATCGCCAAAAGACGCCATCTTGAGATGGGCTCTTGTCGATTAGATTTGTCAAGAAAATTACCGTAACCCACTCATAAATCTCTTCTTGGTTATTGTCCTCCGCATAAGGCGTTACCAGTTTAATGCGGATTTTCGAAATTGAATTTCGATCCGGAATTCAAAACATCTCTCTTATTAAATAGATAGATAGATGCCTGTCTACTTTCCTTTTGCAGCAGAAAAGAGTTCGGTCGAGAAATATGAGAAGGCAGCTCAAAATCGGCAATTTTTTAGTCTATCCTTTTCATTTCTGGATTTCTTTCGTTTGCTTCTTTTATTTATTTATTTTTTCTTGATGGATGTTTGCCTTGAATGTAATTTCTGGTAAATTCCAAGCAAAGACAGATGGGATAGAAAAGAATATTGAAGTTTGTTTTTTTAGTAACATAAAACTTGGATTGAAATATTACGGATGATTTGATTTACCAGCTCTGTCAGTGGGCGTATTTTATTTCATAGCTTGTAACTTGTTTCGGAAACTCTGTTAAAATTGCGTTCAAATACATAACATTTTATCAAACAAAATAAAGTTTGCTGTATAGATTTAAAATTGAATATATATATATGAGTATGAATATATATATTCATTTTCAAATCAATTTTATTTTGATTCCAAAAATTGGAACTAGAAAATATGAGATAAGTATATTTTATTATGTGTCATTTATTCTGTTTATCTCTCTCTAACTATACCATGTTTTAGAGTTCCGTATTAACATCCTTAAAAATTAATTAGTTTCTAATACACATGTATTGACTTACTCACTTACTGGAAGATAGTTAGCAGTGATTTACTAATTGTTTTTCTTCAGCAGAAAACGTTTATTGGAAAGGTAAATAATTACAATTAAAAGAACATGAAATATGCTTCAAAGTATAGAAATAAAAATTATTTTTTACAATAAAGTTCCATTAACGTGCAAGAATAGGTTCTCAGGAGTCCCCTTTTGTACATTAAAGTATCTCTCATATCTATTTACTCCGGGGGATATAGTAAAATCAATTAATTATATTTTATAGTACCGGGCATTTATCACACGCGAATCGCCTTTTACAACAATTTTAAAAACTTAATACACAAACATATTTATTTAATATTTATCGATTGAATTATTCTGATTTCAATTGATTGATAAATAATATTATCACATACAGGGAGATTCTAAAATGGAAGGATAACCTTTGAGAGTTTGAAGAGCTCACCAAAACACAAAACTTTTATACAGAAATATATGTGTGGAAGTGCCGCGTTATACAAGCACACGCCGTATAAGGTACGAACGGGAAAAAAACTAACACATTAACTGAAACAAAATGTTCATTTGCGGGATAGTTAATGAGTGATTTCGAAGAGAAAATATTAAAGCAGTTTTAAAAATTTCATCCACCAACCACCATGCATGCTTGATGGCCTTTATGGTATGATTGAATGGTAATATTGGCGATAGTTAAAGGCAGCAAAGCCATGCGCCAGTGATCCTCTGCATCACCGAAATCAGAATTTTGGCTTGAGATTTCGGACGCAATGGGTAATTTTACTAATAGCAAACTGCATCTGCTAATGGTAATGGCATATCAGCTCTACGGTTGTATCAGGAACGCTTTTCAGTCAGACACATGTCGAACCACTAAGTGTTTAAGTGGCATCGATCCTGTATGAAAATGGCTCATTTATCGCCAGTACTGTCGAAAGGGGTAGATCGAGGACTGTACGACAAACGCACCTGGAAGAAGTCATCTTGGACCATGTGTACAAAACACCCGGCACAAGCACAAGGGTTGTTTGGAGAGTATTTGTGTTGGTGGATGCAATTTCTAAAACTGTTTCACATTTTCTGTACGGTATCACTCGTTAAATATGCTGCCAATGAACGTTTTACGTTTCCACTTATGTGTTTTTTTCTTCTTGTGCCTCAAAGCAGCACTATCGCCCATATGCTCTAAAACAAAAATTGTTTGTGCTGAAGAATTCTACCACCTATCAAGGTTTGTCCCATTATTTTAGAATCACCCTCTATATAACGAGCATCTAAATTTTTAAATGACTAAAAGGCATTAATTCAGTGTATTCATAATATTCTTATTTAAATGAAATTTAGAAATGCTGCCGTAAAATTTATTTAACCCAATCACAATACAGAGTCCATCTTGATTGCATTGTGTTTTTGCTGCGATTAAATGGTATAAAAATTGCTTAGAATATCTCAGCATCACATCTTTTGTGAGGAAAAATAAAGTAGAAAAATAAATTATTCGTTGGAATGTTTTTAAAAAGAAAAAAAAAACATTTCAGCAAATAAACATTACTTTGGTATGCAATTTTAAAAAAGTGAATTTGAAAGAAAAAAGGCTTAATGAAACCAGTTGAAAGATAATATTTGAATGAAAAAATTTTAAGATGTTATTTTCAGATAAAAATTTAATAATTTTTGTAACATTTGAATCCGCTCCGTAATTTTAATGGTAGATTTCTATTCTTATTCTAGCACGAAACTATTAACATATTCCTTACTATCGTCCTAGGCTTTTGAATAAAAAAGGCCCCAAAGATTTTTTAAAGTAATTTAATTTATTGTGTAAGAAATGCGAAAAGAAATATTTTTAGTGTAATTTATTCAAAGGATGAACTAATATTATTACTTATTATTTTTAATATTACAAACTTAAGAAAAAAATTAACTGATTGGGTAAGTGAATAAAGAGTATCTTACGCATATGATTCAAATAAATTTTTTTGCAAAATATTTAATATAATTGTGTGTAATTGCTACTTTATTTAATTACTAAATGAAAATGTTTCAAAAACTGTCACACATTTTTACATTAATTTAAAAAAAATATTGCAAAAAGTGTCAGTTTTGAAAAAAATATATAATAGATTCATCACATTGGATACAAAATAAACATCGATAGGCACCTCAAAATTTATTTTAATATTTATTACTCAAAAATATATATGCTGAAATCTCAACTCATTATCTACCTTCTTTATTTTTTCTAAAACATAAAAAAAAACTAACCAAAACCAATTTTTAAAAAAAATCCATCTATGTTAAGAACTCAACTTCTTAAAAAACCGTGTCTTTTCAAGTTTAAGAATGTCTTTCAGGTTTAAAATAAAAAAGTGCTTGAAAAGCGCAAATAGCCTGATCATTACTACCCAAGTAACGCAAATAGTTTATGAGGGCCTTTTCCCTCACAACAACCCATCACGTACCAGACAACGGCACATTAGAAGCACATAATAAACAATAAAAAAAATGGCGAGCACCCTATCTTAATAAAGAGGGAATCATAGTTTGAGAAGAAGCTTCTTCTTATCTAGCTCTTTCCATTATCTTCGGACTTTCACCATGAAGAAAAGTATCGAACGGGTCCTTGATTAATGTTGTTCCTCTCTGCCGAGATATTAACAGACGTTCCAGCCACCACCACTTCATTTAGGCATTTTTTTTCTTTCTTTTTCTTTCATTCTTCCACCCCCTTCATCTCATACTCTCAAGAAATTGTTCTTCAAGAACTCTTTTTCGTTCGCTTGCGAAATTCCTGTTGCACGAACACACACCAAACCTCCCTCTCCTTCAAATGTCCACTCCTTCTGGTAAAAGATTCTTCTCATCCTAAGTCAGCCATTTTCTTTTTCAACTTCTTAGCGACATTTTTATTTTGTTCCGTTTTTCACTTCAGTTTTTTTTCTTCTTCTTCTTTTGCCTTCTTATTCTGTTTAACTATCGTCTGATGAGATATTCAATTATCGGCTTACGAGGTGGAGATTTTTTCTGAGCTTGTAACCCGATCGGATTAGCTACTAATCGACTAATTTGATGAATTATTCAATGTTCAATTAATGGAAAAAAATATTAGTTTCCAAAAAGATGATCTTAAATGAAGTGGTTCGTTAAGTTTTCAAAAGGCCTTTCTGGAGGATGTTTTACAAGTTGTACTTATTGGATCATCGATTTTGCTATAAAAAAGCTTGACTCCCTGAAAAAAAGATATTATGTATAGGCTAGTTTTACAAGAGCAGGTGTTTAAAAGAATGATAAATTGAACGTTCTGTGGAAAGTAAAAACAAAAACAAAAAATATTCCCAAGAAATAATGTAATTTGTAACTTTACCCATTTATATATATGCATATGTATCATATAAACTCGAATCTAAGCCGCACTATTTTTTCAGCATATTATTCAAACATAACAATGTACATATACAATAAAGGTTAATACATAGTGTTTAAAATGACTCGGCACCCTTTAAGCATTTTTTTTATTTATGTACTCAAAAATTATATTTTAGCATTTCATATAACGTCTCTATTTAAGAAAATCATATAACCAGATAAATTTTGCACATATTATTCACAAAATTTTACAAATTTTATTTTTAAAAATTTGAAAATTTTGAAAATTTTATTTTTTTTTGTGTTAATTTTTTGTAATATTTCTAAGAATGTTTTAATCAAAAAATTGAAACCAATTTTGACCGGTTTTGTAGAAAAGTTAAAATTTAAAAACCGTTTTTTTAATTTTGGCTTTTGTATAAATCACATTGCAAACCTTGTTACAATATTTAAAAAACGATATTTAAAACTCTTTAAGAACATCTATGAAAATGTTTTTGATATTTTTAAAACTCACTCTTACCTGAAAATTTCACATAAATGACAAAAGAAATTAACGTTATCTATAAATGCCAAAGCTCTCAGCAGTTTCCCTTACAAGTAACATAAAGTTAAATAAGAAAAAATTAGAAGTTAGTAACTATAAAAAGTGAACAATAAGATTCAACTGCTAAGATATTTTGATTTAAAGTAAAAAGGACATTTTTTAAAATAAGAATTCAGTGAGCAAAATTTTTCATAAAACTTTTGAACAAACCGTATTTTAAATAGTTGGGGTTTTTAACAAACAAGACTATAAGAATTTTCCCTTAAATGCAGTCTGTATAATTTAAAAATTTACTGAAACTATCCTATTTATCAATGACAAGTACAGTTTTCAAATATATATATAATTTTAATGAGTACACATGAAAATAGTTTAGTAAAATACTTCTATGCTCAGAAGCATCATACAACTTGACACAATTATGAATAGATTTTTTAAAAAAATCAAAAAGATTTTTTTTTAAAAATCAAAGATGCTGACAAACATTATTGTTTAAAATTTTCAGATGATTTCCTACTTATGCTTGTAAATTTTCGTCAAATTTTTCTTTGTAAATACGAATTTAAAAAAATTGTATTGTATAACTACCCTTATTATAAGGATAAGTTTACTTAATTAAAGCTGAAGTACAAGAAAGAGAGAAAAATTAACAAACTCTCAATGTGTATTTTTTGCTTACGTTTTATTCAAAATATGAGGCGAAATATGATGATGGTTAATTTATTATTTTATTAAATATGAATTAGTTATTTTATTAATGATAAAATTTATAAAGGAAAGACTTTAAATTATTAAAAATAAAAAAAAATCTCTAGTATCAAAATAAAAATTATCTATTTGTATACAATTTTTAAATAATAATCTTTTATTTAAAATTTCACATTAAAATCTTTTCATTTTATTGAATGAGTAAATAGAATACAAAAGTTTTATTTTCCATAAATCTAAATTAAATAAAAGTACTCAAATCACAATATGCTATTCAATATTCCCCACTTGAATAATAAAAAAAGATTTCAAAAGAAGTTTCCTTGATAAGTATATATGAACTAATAATAATTTATTCCATTTAATAACATGAAATAAAAATAAAGTCCATGAAGGATTTTTAGCAAAGAAATTACGACATAGCCAACACGAGATCTTTGTTTATCACGAAAAAAAGTCCTTTGTTAAGTAATTAAAAATATTAATCTTCAAATCAGAAAAATAAGAATATTTTCTGAATTCATTCAATTAATGTTCTTTCTTTTTCTTGAAATAAATAATTCCTAGTTTGCATCACTGAGAAAAATAAAATAAATTTAAGAACTAAGGAATAAATAAATTTTTGCATCTATTCATCTTGCACAAATGAATAAAACAGGATTACGATGTCTTATTTCTTTTCCACAACACTCACTTTAATGAGACTAAATCATATCACTGAGCTCAAAATTTTTTGCCATTAATTTTATTTACTTATTATTATCTGCTATACCTAAGTCGAGAATGAAATCTTAATTTTTCTTACATTAATTAAAATTTGCATTTTTTATTTTTAAAAACTTGATAAAATACACATTTTTACTTTACTTTTGTTGTTATGCATTACGTTTATTTTTACATTAATATTCATTGTAATAAAGAATGATGTGGGTTAATGAGACAAGGAATAACTAAAAAATGAGCTTTTCGTTACTATGCATATAAATATTATGTTTGAAAATGAATTTTTTAGAAATATATTTGGTTACATTTTATTTTGTTGATTAGTAAATAAAGCGACTAAATTTAATTTTGAAACTCGCCAATAATTTTGTGAAAAGTTATGTATGTAAATCATATTTATACCAGGAAATTTGTGTAATTGACAAGAAAAAGATTTGCCATAAAATTCGACATATAACGTTCACTTAAAACACCAAAAAAAAAAAACAAAAAAAAATGAGAACTGTAAAAATAAATAAAGATGTAAATATAAAAAATAATTAGACTTCTACATATATTGAAGTATTGTTTATTTTAAAGATATGATATTCTTTATGAATTTAACGAGTTGAATTCAAGAAGTATATTATTTTTTTTCCAAAGCCTGTGATAATATTTCGAATAAATGACTTCAAATGAACTTCAAATGACTGAAATGTACCTTACATACATAGGTACTTTTCAGTTTTCTTCGTAAATAAGGGGTGTGCATTATGCGCCGGATTTTACGGTATATATTTCAAAATTGAAATGTATTATGTAACTGAAAAAAGACTACTTTTCTTTGTTTGAATTTTTTAAATAAATAAAATGTTTGTGTAAAAAGGCTTAGAATGGAAGCTTGAAATAAGTCGACACTTAATTTCGCATATAAAATCACATTACCTCAAGATATACTTTGAACAAACAAACTTCATACAAGATTCCTTCATCCTAATTTAAAATTGCCTGTCAATGGTTCACACTTGCGTGTTCCGATGCCAATATTCTTTGCGATGCTTCTAATTGCCACATTCATAAACTATCAATAAATAATGTTTTATAAAATTGCACACAATATTTAAAGTTATTTTGTTGTTAAATTCTTATCCATTTCTTAAACTTGAAAGAGAATATAAATTAATACTAAACCAGTATGCAAAAGAATTTCTTTAGACCAGGAGTCGGCAACCTATGGCATGCATGCCACATGTGGCATGCGTTACAATTTTCAGTGGCACTCTGCACTACTCTTCATATATGTCAATTTTTGAGTAGAGGAAGTCGATACATTTGCAATGGACCTTATTTGACAAACATTTCAGAATTATGGACATTTACGGAATAACGAAAAAATCTGAAACATAATTCAAAAGATAAACTTACAGGTATTTTTGCAAATTATTGAATGTCATTGCTGGAGAAGAGAAAACTTGCATGTATTCTGCTTTCCGCTTTTGGTTCTACATAGCTAAGTAAAAAATTTCGAGTCCTCAAAGAAATTATGTAACAACTGAATGCTAAGAATCGAGTTCAACTGAAGTGTCAACTGAAATTGCAATATAATTGTTGAACGGTGCAAAGTACTGGGTTAGCATTAGCATTTTTTATTTTTCTTCTTAATTAAATGTATTGAAAGGGAAATATTTAAATTTTATTTTATCGATTTCTTTTTTAATAAATATGTTTAAGAATACATTATATATGAAGAATTTAATTTTTTAAAATATTTTTGTTGGACCAATAGTCATATTCTGTAATGTATTTTAAGAAATATCTTCAAATGATACAAAATTATTAAATAGTAAAACTGCAAATCTTAATTTTTGACCTCAATTCTCTAATTCTACATGCATTATTACTGAAAGCCAATTGTTTCACAAATGTACTACTCTGTGGTACGCTGAATCAAATTGGTAGATTGGCTTGGCACGCCATTACTAAAAGGTTACCGATCCATTCTTTAGACTATTAACTCCTCGATGATTCAAAACTCTCACACGAAAAAATTAGGTAAGTATCAAATGTCGTTTCCTGTCACTTGATCAAAGTTCAATTACAATTGTATTACCCTTGTACGACTATAATTAATTCAATATAAAAATATAAGGGAGGAAGTACGAGCTATGAATGTGAAGAACTAATTTAGTGACCGCTTTTCTCATTTGTTCATGATGAGTTGAGGTACAACACGAATTATTCTCATAAACAAATCACTAAAAACAACTGAAACCCTTATATTTTAATAACACGATATTTTTTTACCATAAATACAATATTTCGGTTAGTATTTCTTTGAAAACTTATTTATCTGGATAAGTTTTTGTTTCGCATTATACATAAAGTATCATTTTATAAGCATATCGTGATCAACCGTTTAGACACACCATTTTGAAAATACTTCAAGCAAAGAAAAACCTTGTAGTATGTACATATTTTACTATATTCCAAAAACTAAACTCACATTCTTTTGAAAAATATCTGGATTATCTACATCACGGAATATCTGTTCTGCATCGGTGTATATGGAAAAGAAATTCTATATCAAGAGAACAATTTATCATTCTATAAATTCTATCATGACATTTTCTCATCTATCATTCGACGGTTTATACGAAGGAAGTTTTTAATGTAATAGTAATATTCTTAAATATAGTATAGATAATAAAATGAGAAGGAAAGTAAGGAAAACGCTTTGTTTACTTTTAATGGTCGTTTGGGTACATCAATATTGTGGTATGATCAGTTGTAAAGATTTAAATATATTTATAAATATTATCTTGAGAGTTTATCTGAAGAATTAATATAAAAAGAAATATATCTTCAATAAATGTTCACCGCTTTATCACTTATCCTAAGATACGGCGTATAATGCGCATTTGTAATACAAAAAAAAAGATCGAACTTTACGAGTGCGCTTTATACGCTGTGTATAAAAGTAAAAGCTTTAAAAATAAAAATTACAAATTACAAAAATATGAGAAAATAAAATAAAATTAAACTCTTCTAAACAGATTCAAATACTGTCTTTTTTAAAGAAAATGGCCTTCCTCATGAACTTAAAGGGTTGTAGTTCTAGGCGTATAGTATTTTTTCTACAGTTTGGTAATACCTGAAATAAATTACTTCAAAACATAAGAACATTATGTACGTACATTTCAGTATCTTCGTAAAAAAGGTGTGTTCGTTATACGGCGAATATACCTAAAAATTTAAAATTGTAGCTTGAAATTATCAGTGCGCGTTATGCGCCTGATTTTATGGTAAAAAAAAATCTTATACTTTACTTAGAAAGTACATTGAAATGAATAACTAAACATTTGAATGATTTCAGAGACCAATACTCCTCTAGAACATCATTAGAAATAATAGCTTAGGTTTTTACAGCACATCACAAACGAAGATAAATTAAATACCTGTCGAGCATAAAACGTATGTATACTATATTTTCAAATGTTGTAACAGAAATCCCTTCTGTAATTCAAACAACTATGCAATTAAAACCGAACATTAAAATGAACAAAATATTTTCAATTTAAAAAAAAAATTCAAACTGGTGTTATTTTTTAAAGAAAATAAGCATTTACGTAAACAATAATTTGTGTAAAATCTGTTATATATTTTGCTGGTACTGTGCTTATTAATTGTTTTTATATTGCTAAATTTTATCATAAATTTAGTTTTCAGGTAACGTTTTTATAATTTACTGGACAATGAGTTCAATAAACAGGAGAAAATTTTAAGTTCTCTTTACGCAAATCTTTAAATGAAATATAATTACTCAAGCCAAATAATAATTTATAACTCTATGTCACACAATTAATTTCAATTAAAATTATTATAAGGATACTAATCAATGTGAGATACTCAGTGGAGAATCAATATTTGTTTAATAAAAAAAGAGGTAAATGTAACTTTTACTTAGTATCACCTTTAAATGTAGTTTTGTGCAACTTATTCAACTTATTTTTTTTTGTTTTATCTATACGTTACGAGTAAACAATGAATTAATCAATTGCAATCAGTTAAAGCAGTGGTTCTAAAAAGGGGGTGCTTTGACCTCTGAGGTTCCGCAGTGACTCTCTAGAGGGTCCGCAAAATTTCATGTAACTTTGAGATTTCTCTCTTTTTCATACTAAGAAAGACCTCTTGGAAAAATTGAAAAATGTGGCATACTAGATTAGATCATTAAATTGTCCCCAATGAAAAAATCCTACTTGAGCTTGTATTTAAATCAAGCCTATTAAGTCGGGGAGGGATGTTCAAAATCTTGGGGATCCCTGATTTCACGTTGATACATTAAAGGAACCGAGCCAATCGAAAGTTAAGGGCAGCTGGATCAGAGTACAATTTACATTAAAATATAAATAGTTAAATGGAAAAAAA
>BMAO01007208.1:0-28042 GCA_019973975.1 Trichonephila clavata
TTTGGATAGGAGATGTGTACTGTTATAAGATCGTTTAAACAGGCGTCGCAATCTATGGCTCACGTGTTCAACGTGATACAATTCTAATGGTCCTCTGCACTATTCTACAAATTTGTCAATTTTTAAGTGGATGGAAGTTGATAAATTTGTAATAGACCTTATTTGGCAAATCTTCAGAATTATGAATATTTACGGAACTACACGGAAAAATCTGAAAGATAATTCTAAGGATAAATTTACAGCTATTTTGTAAAATTATTAAATGTCATTGTTAGAGAGATTTAATTGTTGATAAAAGAAAATTGCATGTACTCTGATTTCCACTTTCGGCTCTGGATATCAAAGCAAAAACTCTTCCTCATATGAAAAATATTTTGACACCGCAAAAGAAATTGTTTGACAACTGAATGCTCAGAATCAATTTAAAATTGAAAGTCACGCATTATACCCTTGATTTTGCGATATGAAAGTAGAGCGATGAAGAGTTAGATTCGCATTAGAATTTTTATTTGTCTTTTTATTAATTTTAATGAAGGGAAACACTATATTTTACTTTGTCTATTTCTTATTTTAATAAATATGTTTAAAACATACATTTTATTTTTTTTTATTTTTGCTGAAGACCAGTAATATTTTATGTTGTTTATTTTTATGTAAGAAATATTTCTTAAATGATGCAAAATTACTATATAATAAAGTAGTAAATCCAAATTATTGACCTCTATTCCCTGATTCTGCATACATTATCGTAGGAATCGAAGAGTTTCAAAAATGTCCTACTGAACGGCACGCTGAATGATACTGGTAGATTGGTTTGACACGCCTCAGCTACAAGGTTGCCGACCCTGATTTAAAATGTTGTGTGAAATAACCATTATATTATAAAAATTTTGTAAAAATAAAAAGAAGAGAGATTATCTTGGCAGTACATGTTTTAAAAGGAGTAAGGTTTACGAGAACGAGTATAAAATAGCCTACATATATTAAGGAGTACGGTTGATTCCCGTGGATATTGCCAACTCGCGACAATGAATTGGAAATTAGTTTCATTATTCGTTGTTACTAAAATAAGGAAAGTTTACATGACTTGTTTTTGTATTTGTATTTTTATATTTCTTACTGAAAACACAATTAGGAGTGCAACACCTGCCAAACTGCAGAATTCCAGATGTTCCTGCCTTATGCCTACTCTGCCCTACCAAGTAAAAATGCCGTCTTCTGTTCTCAATATCATGGCATTGCAGATAGCATTTACCATATCTTTTGTAAATGTTAGTTTTTTTAACTTCTACGTCAATTTGTTAACAGTCTAGACTCCTGCAAAGAAATCTGAATTTAAAACTATAAAAAATTCTTATTATTCCCAACACCAGTGTCATTTATACCTTTTTTATAATCTATGAATTCGTTAAACTAATTCTTCTTTGTTATGTTGACTATTTAATAATAAGTCAAAAAAAAGAATAAATTTCTAACTGAAGTTTAAATTAAATATTTCAAAAAATGTCATCGATACGCTAATAGCTTTTGCATACCGTCGTTTTAGCATCTCTCAGCTATGCTTCTATGTTAAAAAATCTATTATATACCGCGGTGGCCAAGTGGTCTAGACATCGGATCATGACTAGCGTTTCATGAGTTCGATCCCAGTACCACTAAAGATCCGCCGTGTAGGGGCGAGAGGCACGTTAAATCTGTCGAGAGCTCAAACGTCCTCCCGTTGGTGTGGTAGATAGGAGGAGGGGGTGCCAGCTCAGGAGTCATCCGCGTCACTTGACCATGGTTCAAAATTACGTGGACCGTCGCCAAAAGCCATCGTGTTGCTAATCAGTGCGACGTAAATATTCACTCACTCACTCATCAAATGTATCAGCATATTTTTTGCTCATAACATGCAGTTTTCAACCAATCTGTGTGGCCGTGGTAGCCTAGTGGTCAAGGTAACGGACTCGTGGCTGGCGCATCATGAGTTCGAGC
Organism: Trichonephila clavata; assembly: GCA_019973975.1. NCBI lineage: Eukaryota > Metazoa > Arthropoda > Arachnida > Araneae > Nephilidae > Trichonephila > Trichonephila clavata. Next base: position 1,978 of record BMAO01007208.1, read on the forward strand.
CCATTACCACTGAAGACTCGCCGTGTAGGTCGGCGATGAACGTTAAATCTGTCGAGAGCTGAAACGTCCCTCTGTTGGTGTGGTAGTTAAGAGGAATGGGGGTGCTAGCACAGGTGTCATCCTCGTCACTTGACCATATTTCAAAATTGTGAGGTTTGTCGCCAAAAGTCCTCGAGTAGCTGAATAGTGCGACGTTAACATTCTCTCACTCACTCAACCAAATTGTATAAAATTTACGGAATAAATGACAAAATATTAGAAGTTGAATATATTAAAAATTGAATTTAATATTTTAAATATCCAAAGAATTATTAGTATTTACGGTAAATATTTGTCTACTGCGTACGCGAGATATACATACATAAATATATTTTTCGAAATTCAAATGCAGAACTTCAGTGAAGCTAATATAAAATTCCTGGTTTCGTATGGTTAAGATTACAAAAAATGTCCAAATTTTAATTACTTGTTCTTCAGTCAACCTCTATAATAGAACATAAATGATAAGGGATTTTGCATAAATATATATTTTTTAACTTGAATATAAAATGGATCTTTATATTTATTTATAGGCGCAAATGTCAACTGTAAATATGTCAGGTGCTTTTCACTTCTCTTTGTTCGAATATTCAAGCTTAAAAGTATGAGTTTGCTGTTCCCATTCTCTTTGAAGGAAACTGAATTTCAGACATTAAAAATTCTATTATAATTCGTTATTTAAGCAATACAAAACTAGGGATTGTATGTAAGATACTCAGAACACCTTGCTTTGATATTATGAAAAACTCTTAAGGCTTTAATAGGTTTTTTGTGTTGTTATTTTTATCAATGCGTACAAAATTTTTGCAAGTTCTGTTTTACAGAAGCTGAAAAATTATTCATGTTTAAAATTTCAAAAGTTTATCAAATTTTAAATTTTGAACCTTTTTTTTCAGTTAATTTTTGACACCAACGAATAATTCCTTTAAAAAAATTTAGAAGTATTAATTAAAATAAGAAAAATGAAACTTTAAATTATCCTCATTGTTTTAATATATACTGTGAATTTAAATATAGATATATCATAGATATTTTTAAAGATACAATATAAAACTTAATTCTAATTGAGAATTTTAAGATAGCGATGGAACTTAAAAAATGATTTAAATGAAAGATTATAAAAAATGCTTAGATTGTGAAAACTACATCGAAGAATTTATTTAATTCAAACCCAATAATATTTCAAGTCAAGTTTTCTTACAAACTTTAACTGATAGTCAGTACACTCTGGAGGTTTAAAATTCTTACCAGTTTTTTACGATTGCTGCAGGGGAAGAACGGTGTTCCCCGCGAGCCATAGAACTTCTGTCAGAGTCCATTGTGTCACCCCAACCCTCCCTAATTATCCTTCAAGATGTTAAGCCTTTAAACGGGGGAAAGGATTTCGGAAAAAGACGTCTCTAACGCTTTCGAAGCTGTTACTTGAGGAGGGAAAAACACGTTTGGTGGATTTTGGTGAGTCCCCGGTCTTACGGGAAAAAACGTGTAGTGCGTTTTTTGAAGCATCTCAGGATGGGAAAAAAGACGTTTGGACCTCTTAGAGGGTTAAATGACCGGCCAGTAATGCGTTCTTATAGTTAAATTTCTGGCACATATCACATGTCAAAACATAATCATGTATCGCCCTTCGCATATAAGGAAAACAACAAGCATCCTTCTCACGCAAATATGTTTTCCTAATCCCGAAGTGTCCAGCCATAGGCTTATCATGAAATTCGTGCATTATCGCACCTCGCATTGACTTTGAAATATATACTCTCATTTCTCCGAGAGGGGATGCGTATTTCGAATAAAATAACAAGCCGTCAATTAATTTGAAATCCTGAGACCAGTTTCCACAGACTCCCGCATTTAACGTACTGTCATCGGGGTTTTCTAAATAACGATAAATGTGACCCAGCTCGGGGTCCTGCCTTTGTTCTGAAGTCAATTGCTCCCTTGATGAAAGTACCAAATCTCTAATTACTGCGCAAGCTATATTGCTACCCTCAAAACTTTCCACCGGGTTCCGCGACAACACATCTGCCACAACATTTTGAGCACCTGGCCTATGCTCCCATTCAACATTAAATTCTGCTAGCTTGAGTGTCCATCTAATCATTCGGTTTGATAAAACTTTACCATTAGTGAGTTTTGTTAATGCTGCATGATCCGTTACTACTTTTAATGGTAACGAACCAAAGTAGGTCGAAACTTGTTTAAAGACCAAATTATACCGCTATACATTCGCGTTCGGTTACTGTGTAATTGCGCTCCGCTCCATTAAGTGTGCGGGACGCATATGCTATGGGTTGACTTTGAGTAAGCACCACTCCAATCCCAATTGAACTAGCGTCAGTAAAAAGCTCAAATTGTACATTAAAATCCGGTAATTTTAATACAGGTGCTTCAGTAATTGCACGTTTGATCGATTCAAAAGCAACTTGCACCTCTTCCGACCAATTAAATTTCATACCATTCTTTTTTAATTCATACAGTGGCCCACAAAGATCTGCGTACCCCTTAAAAAATTTTTGATACCATTGGGCCATTCCGAGAAATTTTGATACTTCCCTCGTATTCTTTGGTGCTTTTATTTCGAGTATTGCCCTAACTTTAGACTCATCCGTGGATATCACGTCTTTACTAATTACTAGGCCTAAGTATTTTAACTTCTCACACCAAAACTTACACTTATCTTTGTTCAACGTCAACCCCGCTTCCTGCAATAAACTAAATACTTCCTTTAAATGTTCCAAATGATGTGCAAATGATGGAGACGCAATTATTACGTCGTCCATGTACACTTGCGCACACTTCTCTAACACCGGTTGCAATATGATGTCTATGGCCTTCTGAAAATTTGGCGCTAAACCGAGAGGCCGAATGGCATGCGCTTAAACGCATAAGTGCCGTTTTTCGTCACAAAAGCAGTTTTGGCTACATTACTGGGGTTTACTGCCAATTGAAAATAGCCGGTGCGTAGATCCAAATTACTCATTATTGTCGTGTGAGGAATATTGGTGATTAAATCCTCAATGAGTGGCAAAGGATATCTAGGATACCTAGTTACCGCATTAAGATTGTGATAATCCACTGCAAATCTATACGCCTCCGGTTTGTCCGGGGGTAATCCGTTCTTCTTACGACACTATACTACAGGAGATGCGTAAGCAAACTGAATTTGTACGATGGTGCATTCTCATAACATTTTTTCAATATGGTACTCAATGATACCTTGCTTAACGCTGTCATACTTAAATGTATGGATACTACCGGAGCGCTATCACCCGTATGAATTTCATGATATAATACATGAGTAAATCCCGGTTTTTCCAAGAACGGCCCCTTAAACCTATTAAATAACGATTATAATTCTCTCTTTTGACTTTCTTCTAGTTTTGTGTCTGAAAGATCAATTTTTAAATTCTCCTTAACGATTTTTATTTCTTCGATTTGCGAATCCGGAAACGCTAATGACTTTTCATCGAAATTCATGGTTATTTTTGAGTTTCGAATGAAATCGATGCCTAAAATGCAGTTATATTCTAGATCCGCTAATATACGAAAATCCCACTTTTTCTTGAGTTCTCGAATTCGTATCTCTAATTCTACCGCCCCAAAATGTTGCAACAGGCGTCCTGAGCCGTTATAACTTTTGCATTTGATTGTTTTATTGGCTTATAAGAAAAATATTCCCGATACGTTTCTTCAGAGCTAAACGGCTTCTCGTCTCCAGTATCCCATAATGCCTTAGTGAAGATATCGTTCACTAAAATTGGCTCATACGGGAGTTCTACAGGGGACATCCTTAAAGCAGAAACCCTTATAGGAGGTGTCTCATCAACATGCGATCGATCTTGATTTCGAACGCATAAAAAGTTTAAATTTTTATGACTACCCCTATTCCATCGATTATTCGACACCCGTTCAAAATTATCACTCGGACCCCTATTTCTATATTGATCTCTTCTATCACGACTTTCGAATCCACGCTCATTCCTATCAATACGGTACCTGTTCTCGAACCCTTGATTACGATAGTTCCCTTGAGGTCTCGTCCATAGGATATTCTATAACCCTGCCTCCTATCATTTTGACGTTCGAGTACCCCAGTATCTCTCCAATTTCTATTAGTACGACCCTCGTTAGACCTCCTACTCACATCACAAGCTCGTCTTCCACTATTATTATTGCTCGAACCCGGATTGTCTCTCCTCAAATATCTGTCCTCATACATGGATATCATCTGAAGCAACTGCAATTGAGTAACGGTAACCATTAATTGCGGTTCCAAACGAGCAACAATATGTTCGATTAAACTCTCTTCCAACATATTTAATCCCAACTTTTTATGTATTTTAAGAATCTCGTAAATAAAGTCTAACGGAGCGTGACCGTCACCCTGATACGACGAATAGAACTTGACTTGCAATTCAGTCTTATTCCTAACCACTGGAAAATTTGCCGTGAAAGCTTCTTTCAATTGCGTGAAATCGGTAGCAGTTCCTTTCACTATCGAAGATCAAAAAATTTCATATTGGTCTAAGGCTCGACCTCGGAGACGCCCTTTAAGATAATAACATGCCAAATTATTAGGTATCTCGTAAAACTTAACATTACTGTCAATATATTCCAGAAATTCATCGATATTTTCTACACCAGAAAAAAATATCATGCAAGAGCCTAAAATTAGATCCGACTCTTATCTCGGGGTTAAGGGAGAAATGTCCGGAGGACAAACTAGTTGGGTGCCATTGTCGTGTCCCAGTCCTATCTTGGACTGGGTTCACATTGCCCGACACGCCTGGTGTGGAAGGAAACATATTATCACCAACGAAAGCCATAATTACAAATATTTGTTAACAACACTCAAATACAATTAACAAGTTACACTATAAGTAGAAACCATGGAGTGATTATTCAATTCCCTAGATTAATCAAGATACACAACTCTAAAATTCAATTCAAAACTTTAAATCTAATATTCCCACTAAATATTCTCAACTATCAGAATTGACAAAGGAGACGAACGCTTACTAACTTCAGGTTGAAACTAACTATAATCCGTTTGATTATTTCAATGATTAACGATATCAATTACTATCTAATACGTGCTAAGCTCTCTGGAGGGATCCGTAGACTATACTTACAACAAATTTGGCAATTTCTTCTCCTTCTGCTTTCTTACTAAATCTAGACTTTATATAGTCGAATTTATTAGCATATCACTATCTCGTGTTTTTCCCGAGGAGCCTGTGAAATAGAATAATTGCTGGCCGCAAAGTTACCCAAGAGGGTTAATAGAAGATTGACGCGGTTAGACCCGTCACAACCCTTAAATTTAAAACACTGAACCTAGAGGAAAAATTTAATCACAACATTTAAATTCCTTCTTGTACAATGAAAGTAATTCAAGGAACAAAGTGTGCTTACATTTTGGACAGCGACGTTATTATTTACTCGTGGAAACCACGGCTTTAAAAAATAGTTCAATCGAAAAAATGTGTTCGGCTACTAGTTTAAAAACTATAAATGTAAGGTATTAAAGTCTATCTTCTCATCCATGCGACAACAGATTATGAAAGGGTAAGTTAGTTTCAGTTTTTATAATTTTTTAAAAAGTGTTTTTCTAGTAATTCGAAAAAAACCTGTTAAAAATTATTTTATTTTCAATATTTAAACAAATCATACTATAACTAAATGGAATGTGTTTTTCGAGTGAAATTGAAAGACTAATTTTTGTTGCATTTATACAGCGCCCATCATTCACCATTACTGACAGGCAAAGGTAATCAGCTGCATACCCCTTCTATCATGGAAGAGGAGGGTTTGATGCTACCCTTTCTTTCACGTGTCCCAACCAATAAAAGACGAACAAAAGCCCTATGGACGGGGCTCAGAGCGGCCAAATCGTCTAAAACACTGTCACTGCAGACCCGAAGATGGCCAGTTCGATTCGTGACATGAACACAGCAGGTTGACGAAGAGTTGTGTTATGCTTGGATAAAGCCTTATGTTCGTGGTTTTTCCGTTAGATTTACTTGGAATGTCACAAACATAAGGTTTCTTCCCTGCATTTTTTTTCTTTTTCTGAAACGAAAATTCTTGTTCTCTCTATGTAGAAAAAATATTTTTTTCTTTAATGGGGCTGCAAATTGGTATTTAAAACCTCTGCAGAACTAGTACATTCCCCAGGAGCCGTTACCAACTTTTAGCGCTAAAACCATATAGGCGATACCAATGGTCCGCGCAGCAAAAAAGTTTGAACACCAATGGTCTATATGAAGATACAGTTGTAATGATTTAAGCGTAATAAATATCGGTGCGTTTAGTTTTTATCTTTTTAGATGTCTTTAAAACAACTTTCTGGTACTTGAAATTATACTGTTAGAAATATTTACATATCAGTTGTTCGTATTGATTTCAAATCAGTCTTAATAAATACAAACAAATGTTTCTTTTTTGATTTAGTGTAGTTTCAAAAAAGCTCGGAGTATGTCATAATGTTATGTATGTCGTTATGCGCGATTTTGTCGTTAATTTTGGCTCTATATTCACAAACATAAGGCTTTCTCCCTGCATGATATTCCCCTGATGAATATTTGAAGAAATGTTTCCCTGCTTTCTCTCTCATGTTAAAAGAAATAGACAAACGTAAAGATTTTAAGATAAAAAATATTGGAGAGTCGATTTTTTTTAATTGGTTTGGAAATTTTTGATTGAAATGAATGTAATTATTTGGGTTGTTCTTTTTAATTCTTTCTTAAGATATACTAATACATCAATTTCTTTTTTGTAACGAACAATTTACATAAATTGTTTAAATAAGTTTTATATGAATGATATATGGATACATTTTTCTTAGAAATTTACAAACTTATTTTTTTTCCTGCATGATGTATGTATATTTCAACTAGTATTAAATGAAACATAATTTTTCATAATAACTCTATTATAAGCAAATTAAAGAACTTCCGCAAGGTGGGCCTGCTTGTAACTGTTTGGCTAATATTTATGTAAACTCTTCTGAAAATTATAGTCTTTGTTACGAGTTCTGTTGTTTTTTCAGATACATAGATGACCTAATAGTTTTTAGTAATTTAGTAGATTTGGTTCCTAGCTTTAATTATTATCACCAATATTGGAAGTTGTTCAAAACTAATTACAATAGTGAGTCAGCAAACTTTTTGGACCTTCAATTAGACGTTAAGAAAAGTTTGCCAATAAGTAATATTTTTGATAAAATACGTTTGATTTTGATATTTTAAAAATGTCATTCTGATTTAACCTATATCTATCTATTTTTAGAAATATTATCTTAAATTTTATCAGAAGAAAAATTGAATTAGTTGCTGATAATGTATTAAAACTAGCTAATTAAAAAAATTCTGCAAGAACTCCTTGGAATACAACTATGCAAGTTAGGTGAGTTTTAAATATATTTCTATGTTTGTTAACTCTTTTTTTTCAATATAAATTATTATTAATTTCATTAAGTTATCGCAAGCTTATTTTAATTATAAAAAAACTATCTAGATGGCGCCACGAGATTTTACTTCTTTGAGTTTACACTTATATTTTAACACGTCATCTAGCACGTTTTCTGACTAAGTTGTTTTGATTTCATAATATCCTTATGGTTAGTATTTTTTCATGCAAATTTTAACCCTAGTTTTTCCTAAAGAAATCTTTTCTTGATATTCTTCTCTATGAGAGAAACCTTATTGTTCTCTATTTATATTTAAATTTATTTTACTCTCTGGTTTTCCATCTACGTGTACTAGAAATAAGCCTAATTTTTCACAACATGGCCTTTTTTAAAAATTTTATTATGCCGAAAATTTCTGCTATACGGGGAAGGTGGTACCATAAAACATTGTGTAACCCTAATTCGCTAGCCTAATTCAGTGACAGCTTTAGAAATCGTAATTGGTCTCCATTTTAGTCCAGATACTGCCGAGATCTCACCATCGTAATTGGTGGCGTTTTTTCCCTCAGTCAACGAGTCTTCAAACTACCGGCAGAAACTTCCCGTGCCGGCTCCGTTTTCAGTTATGTACGAACCGTCAGTATAAGTATGTAGGCACTAATTCAATTTATATCTTTGTTCAATGGTTTCCAAAGCGCCGGATTTTAGCTTTTCAGTAATGGCCTCAGCCTTATTTGATGTAGATCGCGAGCTGTTTTGAGGGAAGGGCTGGTGCGAGTGAAGAGCAATACTGTATAGGTGCACGGCGAGTCATCATTAGCTGTAGTTGGTATTTCCTCAGAAGAAACTTCGCATGATAAAGAGGAGATCTGAGTCTTGAGTCTGTGTTGCACATCTATTCTTGTTCCAGTACCTCCAATCGACTATTCTGGCTTTCTTCCAAAATTTGAGAGGGAATTTGTCTCTGCGACTGTCAAGAGGCTCGATGTCGGTCAGGACTTGCATTGCTGTAATTGGAATTTATTTGTCTCTACCGATTACAATTCTGGGCGCACCGTTTGCCAGTGTTACAACTTCACAACCATTGTCCGGTACTGGACTGGACCTGGGTTTTATGTACTGTGGATAGAACTTCCACAGAAACGCATTGAAATTAGAACGCATTGAAATTTTAATTTATTTATTTAACTATGTTGCATGAACACTTATATTTTGTTGTTTATTTCTAATTTTATAAATATTTTTAAAAATGCATTATACATTCCCAATTTTATATATTTTATTTATATTGAAGAATAGTCATATATTTTACGTTTACTCCTTGTTTTTAAAAAAATTCTTAAAACATACATATTTATGTGTACAGTTTTAAATTTTTATTCATATCGGAGGAATAATTATATTTTATGTTGTATATTTTTGTCAATAAATATCTTTACATGATGCATAATTAACGTCTAAATCCATATTTTTGACCTCTATTCCTGAACTCTGCATGCATTGCCGTGGGAATCGAATTGTTTTAAATATTTCCTATTGCATGGCACGCTGAACCATGTTGGTAGGTGGGTTTAGCACGGCTCAGCTAAAAGGTTGCCGACCTCTGATCTAGAATATGTTTGACCGACGCATGCTCACCTGTAAACCTTTCTGTTGCAGGAAATTTCCTATAGCTTATATCTAACGAGGCTCCTGAATCTCTATATAAGGACAGACCTCTCAACCCCATTCTCTTTACCTCTTATAATACATGGATCAAATTAAGCGTTTTCGGACTTACGTTTTACTTAATTAATTGAATTTTACCGAATTAAGAACACATTTACTGTACGGTCACCCTTGGCGCGATTTTTTTCTTTGGCGATAAACATTTTAATATGGCAACCCCCTATCCAACCCAACAAGAAATTGCTGTCCGACAAGTAATTACAGTAACCCTATTGGTCAACGGAATTTAGCCTGGTCAAGAGAGTTTAGCCGCCATTACTTAAGTTTCGTTCGACCACGTTGCATGTGTGCTTTTTTTTAATCTTCAGCTCTCGCGTTCTTTTTGTGAAATTTTTGTGATGGCTGCATGGGGAATGTCCGCGGTAAGTGCAAAAATGTTTTGTGAGAATGATGTATATATATATATATATGTAATGTGGTATGGAGAGAATGTTAATTTAAGATATTTGTATGGATTAGATAAAGGGAAGGAAACGTTTGAATTCTGTATGAAAGCGGGTTTGATTGCGAATAGATATGAGTGTTGCGTGGTAAGTAGATGAAATTGGTTGAGAGGAACGATATAAGTGATGGTTTTGAGTGGAGGTGTAAATCGAAGGTGAAAGGACAAATGCATGACGTCAAAAAGAGTGTGAGAAAGGGTTCTTTTTTTGAATTGAGTCGAATGACAATGAATGAGAATTTAGTTCAGGTTTATTTGTTGGTGAGTCAGAGTAAGGTTGCTTTTAATATGAAAGAGAGTAAATGTTCGTCTTAGACTGTGTGTGATTTTCATTCCTATTGCCGTGAGATTTGTGTGGAAGAGATGATTGAAAGTAGTGTGAACGTGGGTGGAAGCGCCGTGATTGTTGAGATAGATGAGAGTAAATTTGGAAAACGTAAATTTCATCGGGGAAAACGTGTGGAAGGTAAATAGGTGTTTGGGGGAGTTGAGCGCGAGACGGGTGCATGTTTTATGAAAGTTGTGGCTGATAGGACGACTGATTCTTTGCTGAGTGTAATAAATAAGTATATTCTTCCGGGTTCGATAATAATTTCAGACTGCTGGAAGAGCTACGATTGCCTTTCTAATGAAGGCTTCGTGCATCTGAAGGTAAACCATAGTGTGAGTTTCAAGGACCCGGATACAGGTGCCCACACTAATACCATAGAAGGAACGTGGTTAAGCGTGGTATTCCGGCCAGCAAAGCAAAATGTCAGTTGGATTGCTACTTAGCTGAATATGTGTGGCGGAAAAAAATAAGCACATTTGCAACAAATTCATGGTGTTCATACACTCAGTTATACGCGTTTATCCTCCTCTAACAGCCAACAAGGAGCCGGGAGAAGCAGTGACGTAGAAGCGGAGGGAGGTGGAAGGTATTGCGGAGCGGCAGATGGGAGAGAGGTATGTTTATTGTTCATTATTACCGATTTCAGAGATTTGGCCGCCATTTTTTTTCTCAAGCAGCATTTTCACTACGCTGTTTACTTTAAATCTCGTTCGTACCAAAAGTCGCCAAAATGGCGACATTTGGCAAAATTTTGAAAACGCGCCAAGGGTGACCGTAAAGTAAATCTTTACCATTAATTGTACCGATGTTATGTTTCTTTAATTTAAGAATTGTTTGCAATTCATACGTGCCTAAAATATATCCTTCATTTATATCAAAGTATTTGCCGACACGCGACGTTCTAGCTCTTAACCTTTTTTCAATAAGTTTAACATTTCCCTAACGAATTCTTCTTCGTAATTTGTGCTATTCACAATAAGATTTTTAAGATGTATAATTTTTAAATCATCCGTTACTTTTTTACGTAATTGTTTTGCAATGTATCTTAGTTCTGCTATTCGACCTTTTCCTAAATAAAACATTTTTAGACAAAACATTTTTAAACGAAAAAAATTTCGAGCCTCACAATTAGAATGAATGCAATATAACTTTACACTTTTCTTAGAAAATAAGAATAAAATTGTAAAATTCAAAATGGTAATCACTAAAAAATAATTTTAAACAAATGTATGCACGAACTTAATTATTAATAGCAAAACTCTTGATACGTATCTAATAATTGAAAAATATTTGCAATACCCACTATTTATATAAAAATACTTTTATCAAATTCTACACGAGGATTTCAGCAATTAAAACAACCTAGTTTTCATAACAAACAAACAAATTGCAAAATATCATAAACTAAGTTCCATAAACCACTCTATTCTCACAAAATAGCTAAAATCAGATATTTAACATTCAAGTTTTTCCGAAAAAAATTATTTCTGTTGAAATAGTTATAGATTTTATGGAAAATTTTTCTAAGAATCTTTAAAGCAATTCTAAAAACACACCAAAAATGCAATGCATAAAATACACAATATTATATAATTATGCTATTCATGCAAAAAATAACAATGCATATATAAAACTAAACAAATCTCTCACTATCACATGTTGTGACTTATGCGAATTTAGAAAGAATAGACTCAAATCGAAAAATGGTACCTTAGATTATCTCTGCTTATAAATATAGAGCCATCTAGAATAGCACTAGAACAATCTAATCTTAATACATAGGATATGTAATTCAATTTAGTCACCAAAATTTCAATATTTTAAAATACAAAGAAAACTTTACAAGATGTGATCTAAATAATTGGCCAGAGATAGAGAAGGAAATCGTACCTGAAATATTTTTGTAGATCAACACACTGAGTCGGGATTTCTTTACGGGCTGCAAGAAAAGACACTTCCACACAAAAATCTTTTTCTTTTAACTTCTTTTAGACCAGGTTGGTCTTCAATATTTTTTCCCTATCAGTAGGAATTCTTGAATGCCGGGGCGACGCTTTTTTTAAGACCAGGATGGTCCGTATCCTCTTACTATAGCCGAAATTTTAATTCACAGGGTGGCGTTTTTTCAGGACCAGGGCGGTCTTTATCCTTTTAATGCGGCCGCGGTGGCCGAGTGGTCTAGGCATCGGATAATGGCTAGCGTGTCATGAGTTCGATCCTAGTACCACTAAAGACACGCCGAGTAGGGGAAGGATGCACGTTAAATCTTTCGAGAGCTCCAACGTCCTCCCGTTGGTGTGGTGTGGTAGTTAGGAGAGGGGGTGCCAGCTCAGGTGTCGTCCGCGTCACTTGACCATGGTTCAAAATTACGCGGACCGTCGCCAAAAGCCCTCGTGTTGCTAATCAGTGCGACGTTAATATTATCTCACTCACTTATCCTTTTAATGCGACAGGATTTCTTGATTACCAAGGAAGCGCTTTTTCAAAGACCAGGGTGTTCTATCTCCTTTTAATGCTATAGGGATTTCTTAATTGCCAGGGCGGCGCTCTTTCGAAGACCAGGGTGGTTGGTCTATCTCCTTTTAATGCAATAGGAATTTCTTAGTTGCTAGGGCGGCAATTTTTTCAAGACCAGATTGGTCTATATCCTTTTTATTCGAAAGGAATTTCTTGGTTGCCGGGACGGCACGTTAGTCTCTCTAAGATAGCGCGGCGATTTTTCCGCTGTCCTGCTCTCACGCCGCTCAATCTTAATTCATCGACTATATCTCTAGCCAATTATTCCATTAAAAGTAATTATCGTTCTGTTCGGTGCCTCCAATTATTAGACTGTGACGTATTGAATACGAAAACACACAGTCAAGCTAGAAAAATATATACAAATTTAATTTCATCAAAATCTAACACACCATCTTAATTCTACAGACCAACATCTTCTCTCGCTTCCAGCTGGGAACCTCTCAGAACCGGTCTCCTCACATGTCCTTCTTGAGGTTTTTTTTCTGGGAACGAAGCCGAAATGGATTTCGGAGAAACGCTGTACCCCTCCCCTTATATTCAGGCAGTTACTATCAGTGTTCGACTCTGACGTCATCAATGGTTCTCTGAAGGAAATGGACTTAGTAATAATGTTCACTACACTATTTTCATTAAAAAGTAGCTAATAATGCAATGTAAGGCCGTAATTTTATTATCGCTTAATATTGTACATTAAAGCGAAAATATAGGAAAAATCTTGTTCAAATACAGAGCACCATTTCTGAGTTATTAATTAGTCAAACTTTGTTTAAATTATCATTATATATAAAATTAGTTTTTGCTTTTTATGCTTGTAACTATAAGGAAGTTTTGTAAAATGTAATAAATATTCTCACATGTGGATGTATATATATATATATATATATATATATACTTAACAAAACACCCAGACAAAGTATTCTATGGTGCTTTATTTTTTTTTAAAGTTTAACAGATAAATAAGAAATGGGTCTTTTTTCAGCCTTAAAATTTTTGCATATATACTATATTTACCTTTATCTTGAATACAGTTTCGTCGTTTTTTTTACTTCTGTTAGGTTGTTCTGAAAGAAATTTCTTTGTCAGTTTGTGAAAATGATAGACAAATCTCATGTATGGTGAATAAATATTTTAAATAATTTTTTGTCCTTTCTGGTTCAATACCTTTTGCCATTTTTTTTCAGTCTTGGCAATAGCATGGTTTCACGTTCGTAAAATTTTTGTTCTTTACTGACAAAAAACTGACCTAGATGATTTTTGTCTTCCTCATTTGAAGAAAAGGTTTTTCGTCTAAAACATTTTGTAAAAGATCGGGAAAGAAATAATAAGAAGGTACCAGACCTACAGAATAGGGTGTGTGAGGTAGTATATCCCATTGAAGCTGCAGAAATTTCCGGCAAGTTGCCAAATTTGTATAGGTCTTGCATTATTATGGTGGAACATACCTTTTCTGTTAATTGATTCTGGACTTTTTTGTTTAAGTGTATCCTTCAGTTTATCCATCTGATGACAGTACATTTCAGAACTAATCGTTGTGTTACCCGATCAAAGCTATATAAACAAAAAAGATTCATTTGAAATACCACCAAACAAATAGTATCACTTTTTTGGATGAAGATTGGCTTTTGAAATGCTTTGAGCTGGTTCATCTTTTTTACTCCATGATCTCTTGCGTTTGACATTGTTATTGGCAATTCATTTCTGGACCCCAGTGATAATGCGCTTCAAAAATGGATCATTTTCTTGACACGTTTGTGAAGCAAATCACTGACATCAACGCGATGACACAAATCTCTTTCCTTGAGAACACGAGCAGCCCATTTGTCAAGCTTTGAGATTAAACCCAGGCCTTTGAATTGGTCACGAACAGTTGAATTCGATGAATTTAACCTCTCAGTGATCTCACGAGTTGTTATTATCCGGTTTGCATCTATTAATGCCTTTTTTGTGTCTACTAGTTTCAACTGGCCTTCCAGAACGTGGTGCTTTTTTAACATCAAACTTGCCCGATAAAAATTTTACTAATCAGTTTTGGCACGGACATACTGTCAGTACATCTCCATGCACATCGGTTGATTTTTTTCTGGCTTCAACACATTTTTATCTTATCGATGGTAAAAAAATAAAATATGCCGGAAATTATTTTTTTCATTATCTATATTTGAAAAGGCGCCAACCGAAAACTGCATAGAATATATTTGACTTCACAAGCAAGCCCTTGCTATAGCAGCTCTCAAAACATATAATGATTATACCATTTAAGTGTGTGGAGAGTTGGGTGTGAAAAAAATACAATTAAATCATCTATCGGAAAAAAGGAAATTACTTTCCAAATAACCCAATATTTCCTTCTTTTTCATATTTAAATTTTTAATGGAAAATTTTTTTTAAAAATAATTCTTCTATATTTCTTTTTAATTATCTTGTAAAAAAACATCAAATATATTTGAAAACTTACACTAATTCCAATCTAAATCAAGATAACTTAGTTATTTTGGAATTTTTAAAATCGAATAACCTGATTTACCAAGCGAAAAAAGGCACTGATCAGTGAATAGTCTGAAGCTATTCTCCATCAAAATTACTTTATTTTTATTATTAATTTTTATTTCGTACTTATTATTTTTTTAATTGATATATTTAGTAACATTTGTTTTTTTTTATAGTTTTTAATAACTTTCAAAAGTACTCTGACTGATTTTCTTCGTTAGAAATATTTTGGCTTCTCAGAAGGTATTAGAATTTATTACCATAGTTTGAAATCAATAATAAAATTTCAATATGCATCGATTTTAAAAATAAGTTTTTGCTTTTAAAAAAAGGAAAATTTGTTAAGTTCAATTAATACTTTATTACTTCGGATTATACATCATAAATATTAAAAAAATTCTTTTTTTGAAATAAGTACACTAAAAGTTATTTTTTAAGTAGAAAATCTGTATTACTCTTACAAACATACATTAGAGAGGAAAACTTTTTTATGCGAGATCATACAAAATTATATCATATTGCGGTCGCTAGATGGCAGCACGAAATTCACAACTTGGAATCTCATGAATTTTAAGTTTTAGTGGTACATAACACAGTAACGCTCTTTGTTACAATAAATTGAATTGAAAACCATTTATTAAAGTAGACTTTTTTTTAAAAAAATTAATTGAAATATATTATTTTAAAACATTTTTATTAAAATGACTTCCCTCTCTCTCTCAAAATAATCTTTTTTCAGATAATAAATGTTAGATAATTATTGAATATTGATAGATCCTTATTTTTTATGGAATATAATATAAATATTTTTTTAGCGATTTTCATTAGAGCAGGGGTGGATAACTAGCGAAACTTTGAATCGAGATTTCTGTACCACGCTCTATCAAAGATTCGTCTCGGTATTTTTCACAATTGGGAAAACAGAATATCTAGAAGTGTTTCTTCAAAGAATCATATGCAGATTTTAGAGGACAAGGTTATAAAATCTCAAAATTTAAAAAGAAATCAACTTTAATTCAATTTGCTCTGTTATCTAATTACTGCTGATATTGATATTATATACTGATAACATCCCGTTATGAAGCCCAATGGCTGAGTGGTTAGTGCATCGCGATTCCACACCACAGGCCCAAAATTCAAACCCCGGCCTGGTAATGTTGACTCAGCCTTTTCATCCCTTCAGTGGGTTGATAAATGAGTGCCAATTTTGCCTTGGAACTTATCACTGGGGGTTTCCTGTCAGACTGACCACCTGAAAGGAACGTCTCATGTGTACCTCAGGGCCCAAGGTCACGTATACTGAATTGGGCACTGTAGGCCATGGTCCTCATGAGAGTCAATGTCATGTCCTCATATGTCATAATCCATTACAGCTTAAACTTATTGACTTGCATTCAGATCACAGCGTGAAGGCAATGTTTTCTGCTCTGACATAAACTTTACAAACCTTTCTCACCTGAAGAATTTACATGTATGAAGATATTTGCTGGGAAATCGTTCCTTATATATATTTTTGCCGATATTAATTTCTTTGAGCAAAGATTTTCTTGCATGAAGATCAACATGAGTACATACAGGGTGGTCCCAAATTCTTGGTACAAACTTTAAGGATAGATACAGGACATGGTAACAATCATTTATTGTGCATGATTATATGGGCTCAAATAACACAGGGAAGCGCAAACAAGAGATATAAAAGAAAAGAGAAATTGAGTTATCGGTTGACTTCGTAGCCGGTACGGGGGCAGTAAATGTCTAGCCTTCGTTTAACATAATGCATCTCAGAAGGGAAAGCGCCATTCACGATTGTGCTGACATTTACGATGGGAGACTTTACGTATGCCAAAAATGCAGACATGCATTACATGTTACGGCCATGCAGATGATAACAGCAGAACTACGCTACGAATGTATCATGCGCAATTTCCTGATCGCCGAATGCTGAATCGCATAATTTTTCATCGGTTACATTGTCAACTTCGTGAAACACGTTCGTCCCACGTCACTGGTTATGATGTTGGTCGACAAAGAGCTGTACGCGCAATCCATGCTTGGAAGAAAGCATCTTAAACATTGTGGCTGTTTGACCAGAGTCAAATTGATGCTCATTCCGTAAATGTGAGTCATCAGATCGTTTGTAGAGAGTTAAACGAAAATCGATTACACCTCTTCCATTTTTAGCGAGTACAAGCTTTGAATCCTTCAGGCTCTCTCCTCCAACTACTAGTGGGTGGTACAGAAATGAGAGCTGCAGATGGGACTTCATAGCTCATGTGCTGAACAATTATGAAGAGTTATTGTAAACATTACGCTTGTCAACGACACTTTCAATAAACACTTTCTTTAATTTCGTCTTTTATTTTTTTGTGTTTGTGCCTCACTACAGCACTTTCGCCCATACATTCCTATAAAATAAATGTTTGTTACAATGTCCTGTACCTACCCTTAAAGTTTGTACCTGTACAGATGCAAGCACAACAAGATGATATAAACAAGCAGGCTGTGATGAGAATTTAAACAAGCAATCTAACTCCTGATTAAAAAAATTTTTTTTAGTAAAGTTTGATAGGGTTACATTTTTCTCATTAAACTGATTTTAAAATTCAATGCATGCAGCTTTAGATAGCATACAATTATCACAATAAATAATTTGAATAAAACTTCCCTGTTTTATTTCACTTATATTTATTATTTTTATAATAAAAGTTGATAAATGATATCCTTCCTGAGGGTATGATTATCTATACGAAAGGCAGCAAATTTGAAGATGGTAGAGCAGGAAGTGGTGTCTTAATCAGCTACTTGAGGGGGATAATAAATCTAGTAACTGACACCCTGACTTTTGCTCTGTTTTTAGGTCAGAAGTAATAGCTATTGGTGAAGCTCTGGAGTATTCCGTTACTATCGATAAAGGCAATACTTGAATATTCATTGATAATAGAAAAGAGTTCTATACAAAATCTAAAGAATTAGCCAAAAATTTATAGTAAATCTGACCAGGATAGTTTAATACTTTTCTGTGGACTTGGTCTTTGAAAATCAGTATGCCTTACTGCGTAACAGTTCTTAAACTGAGGTCTGCGGACACCTGAGGGACCGCAGCATTTCTTTAGGGGGCCCCTGGAGCCTCATGTAACGTTGAGATTTCCTACCTTTACATACTCTGAAAGGACTCTTGGAAAAATTGAAGGATGTGCCATACTGCACTAGATTACTGAATATTCCCCAATGAAAAAACTGTACAGGTGCTTGTTTTTGATCAAGAATATTGTCATAGAGAGATGTTCAAAATCTTAGGGGTCCGTGGTCACGCTGATACATAAACGGGGGTTGGGTATCGAAAGTTTAAGAATCACTGATCCAGTGGATCTCTTCTCACGTCGGGATGTACGGTAACGAGTCTATACATACACTTGCAAGAAATGGATTTGATTTTTCGATCGTAAACTCTCAGATCTAACCCCTTTGGAAATTCTCTCCCTCCACAAAAGTAAATTATTCTCTACGTGGCACTACCCTCCAGATCATAACGGGCATGCTACTAGTCACCCAAGATTATCTTTACCCTGCAGTGGTCCTAGAGCCGTTCAATCGGCCTTGGCGAGGTTTAGAAGCGGACATTTGAGACCTGTGAAGTTTCAGAATAGTAAAGCTATACCCCTCCCATACCTTGTTCCTGTTCTCTCCCAAACAGCCCTTCTCATCTTGCTTGTCTAGGTGTATTCTCGAGGCATCTGATGATCGAAAAGGAGATGAATTTCGAACTACTTGTGCGACGAGGTCTTTTGGACCTGGTGAGGGCTTTTCTACATCAATGTATAACCAACAGCAAGGAACCAAGGTGCAGCTCTACGGTGTCTCCGCTCCCACAATGTGGCCTGTAACCTAACAAGATGTCCTTTCCTGTTCTATGCGAGAATTTATCCTTTCCCCTTATACTTTCATTCTTCACGGCTGACATTTAGAGTGCGGTGGGTAATACAAGAAGTATTGATTACGTGGTTGGTGAGTTTCAGTCGTGCGACGTGATCGAGACCCTATTCCCCTAAAGATCCGGTGTATCCTCCTTGTAAAGACGAGCTAGTGCACGTTAAGTCTATTTGGGTTCGAAATCTATAAACGGGTGTGTGGGAAGTGGGGTGCCAGCTCAAGTGTTGATAATGTTGTCAAACCATGGTTACAAATTATGAAGCAATTGAGGTACCTGAAATAACTTTCCAAGACCGGGTTTGTATAGTATCAAGGTTCTCCTGGGTATAATAATAGTAAAGTAGATATGGTATTTATGGCCCCAAGGTACCCGAGATTAATTAATTGATTCTTTGTTAAAATCGTTTCCTGAAGCAACACGAGGGACTTCGTATTTTTGAGCCACGGTCAAGTGACTAGGCTATACCTGAGCTGGTACGCCACTTCCTAAACAGATTTGATAGATTTAACGTGCTTCAAGCCCCTTTGTTAAGAGTATTTAGTGATACCAGAAATTAAAACCCCTCAACTCGACAAAGTTAGTGATAGTTTATTAACATTGCAAAAAAAAGAAACGGCCTCGTGTTGCCAAAAGCTCTGGACTAATACTTAAGGTGCCCCAGATTCTCATTTGGGTGTATATTTAACGATATCAGAACTCAAAGACTCGATAGAGTGAGTGAGAGTAAAAAGCACCGCACTATAAAGAAACACAAGGGCTATCAGCTTCATTTTGCCAAAAGCCCAAAACCATCACCATCGTAATTTTGAACCACGATCAAGTTCTGACGGATCTATAAGCGTCCTTCCACTAACCCTTATGTGAAATCTTTGGGGCTATGAAAAATAGCAACCTTCTCTTAAGAAGAAAACGTGATATGAAAATTAAGTTTATTATATGTAGTTCAGGTTCGCTTGCTAGAGGGTTAGAAAGTTAGTAAAATTGTGACAAAGTGAGATATAAGTAAAAGAGTTATACGAAAGAGAGATAGTAAGTCGACGCGAGAGAAGAAAGATTAGAAGTTGGAATTATAAAGAGATTGAAGGATAACGCATTAAAAGTTAAGAAGACTGCATACAGTTCAGGTATTGTTGACATTTATAGTACGTTTTGATACTTAAATTATTAGGAGGTCTATGTGGCAATTAGTTACATATCTACCGTTTAAAGCAATATTAAGGTAGAAGATTAATTAATATTAAGTGGATAAATTTTTGGAAGTATTTTCCAAAAACGCGGTGATCGTCTCATTACATGTCTTAAATAATCGGAAACATCCTATTTATTCTGATAGACTGATTTGTTTTGATTTAATTAAGGTGCTGTATAAATAATTGGAAATTATCATGTCGAATCATCCTTCACTTCCTCTTACACCTTTAGCCGGGTCACTTGGGTAGACGGGAAGAGGAGGGGTGTTATTAGTTGACTAAGATGACACCTAAGTTGATACTCAACTCTTATAACAGCCACCCCTTGCTAATGGGAGGCTGACTGTGGAAACTATAAGGTCAAAGTAACGAACTCGTAAACAACGTGTCATGGGTTGAGCCTAGAACCGCTGAAGAACCGTTGTGCAGAGGTAGTTGATTCACGTTAATTATCTAGAGCATAAGTTCTCAAAGTGGGCGATAACGCCCCTTTGTGGGTGTTTGAGGCTTTAGGGGGGCAGTAAATGACCCAGAGAAAATAAGGGGGCGTTGAGATGGCAAGAAAAATCTTAGGCAGATTAACTCAATATAATCTAAAAAAGACTGAAAAAAAACACTGATTATGTACTAACAAAAGTAAACTTTAATTCTATTTACTTATGTTGATTGCATGTATTTAAATCTTATCTAAATCATATGCATGAAAATTCCGATCTTTCTGTAATTCTGGAAGTGGATGAAAAACATTGTATTACATTAAATTGAATGATAGTGTATTTTAATTTTTGTAGTACACGTATTATCTTTGTCTGTAAGCAGTAGGGAAAATGTTCCGTTCACTGCATTTCATTACGTACATTATCCAAGAAACATAATTATATTAACCAGGAATTAACGAGTGATTCTTCAAAGGCTGAAACTGCCAATTTATAAATATATTGAAAGCAGTAGTTTACTATGAATTACTTCGTATCATCAAAATACCTATCTGTCTTTATAATAGGTATACGCTTAAACTTTTATTCCATTCTTATAAGTGAATAAGAAATTCAGTAGCGCTTCAATTCCAACAATATCCTATCTATTACTAAAATCTTAAATGTTACTCATTTAAAAACATTTGAGGCAATAGCTACTAAGTAAGAAAAAATTGGGGCTTTAGAAAATTTTTAATTAAAAACTATATTCTATTAGTAATGGAATATTTTTAAAAATTTAACTCTTGTTTTCACCATGTATTATGTACACTCTTAATTCTGTAGAGTGGGAGGGGGCGGTATCAAAATTTTCACAAGAAAAGGGAGCGGTATCGAAATATTTAAAAGAAATGGGGTCGCCAGTTCAAAAAAGGTTGGGAACCTATGATGTAGAGGCTCAAACATCCTCCAGTTGGTGGGGAAGTTAGGAGAGGGTGTGCCAGCACAGGTGTCCTTCTCGTCACTTGACCCCTATTTCAAAATTACGAGGGCCATCACTAAAAGTTCTCGAGTAGCTGAATAGTGCCACGTTAGTTCACTATCGCCAAAGGGAGGACTTTAAGCCTCGACAGATTTAACGTGCATCAGCACCCTCTACAGGCGGGTCTTCGGTGGAACAAGGCTTCGAACCCGTGATAAAGGATAAATATTTTTGTACTGCATTGATTAAAGAATTGCTATCATTTTCACTTTTATGATGCAGATTAGTAGCATGAAGCATTTGACAGTTAATATATTGTTTACACTACTAAATATAACATACTCCACACATAGTTGTAATTAAATACCTTAGAAAAATGTTTAGTACTTTCGTATTAGCGTCACCGCAGTAAAATGTGTGCCATTTGAATCGCACCGTGATATCAAAGCAAAAGGATTCTTTGTATTTATTCTATATAGAAAAAAATCAGGTTCAAAAGAAAAATAGCGCGATGTGTGTGGAGCAAATTTGGCTATGGTGGCGCTAGTACGTAAGTACAAATTGTTTAAAATATTTGTAAAAGTAATTGACTTAGTAAGTGAAATGATTCCGGAAAAATGTGTTTTGTAAATTTTCCTTTTTCGACTTTGCAAAATTTATCAGGAAATAAGTGCATATAATGACCACTAGATGGATGGCAACACGTGCTCTTTAATACGTGCTATGAGTTAAATAAACCGCAAAGCATTTATAACTTCATCGTATTTCTTTATAAATTCCCACAGGAAAAATTATTAGCCGAAAATTCAGAATAATTGATGTTTAACATTTATCCATTTTTTAATAATCGAATTGTGAAGAATAATAAAGTAATTGAATTTTTTTTTAAATACAACATCGGAATTATTGCAAAATAAAAAATTACTATACATTTATTTATATACCAGCCGCTACCCACCCGCTTTGATGGGTATTTCACGACGTTTTATAAATATATATATACGTTTATATATATATATATATATTAATATCTAAGGCCTAGCATTAAGATTTCGATTATATTGAAATATATAATTATACCTGTAACTCTCGACTCTTGATATAAAAAAGGACAGGACTTCTGATTTGTATTTTTTAAAAATCTCTAAAATTGAAGTATAGAATGATGCTTGCACTTTCGTAACCCTATAAGAAAGTGGATTTCCGCAAAACCAGTTTTTAGTGGATCTTTACTCCGTAAAATAAACATGCCAGACAAATTTCAAGTCTAATGTAATAGAGCAAAAACAAAGTTTTTATCATCAATACCCTCCGTAATTCCATTGAGAATCGTTCTCCAATATAACTGTTCTTAGCAGATCTCAATTTTACAAAAGGAAAATGCCAACCAAATTAGTCTGTGTTGTTCGAAAATACGCCGCAGTAAACCCCTGCTCCCCCAGGAGTTGATTTCCGTAAAATACATTCTTAGCAGTTCCCTATTCAACAAAAGGAACATGCTTAACAAATTTCAAGTACGTAGGTATAACTATTCAAAAACAGTAATTTTTCCCCTTGACCCTTCGCAACCAACATTGGGGTAAATTTTCGTTTTATTCTTTGTTAGAAAAACTCTGTTTCAAGGAAGGAACGTGCCTACCAATTTTGGAGTGGGTAGATATAACAGTTTAAAAACGAAAAAATTTATCTATTACGTCCCTTAATTCCCCGAAATGAAATTTGTGGTTTCAGTTTCACGAAACCCATTTTGTAGCGGTTTTGTACAATACGAAAGGAATCTGCTTACTAAATTTCAAGACTGTACGTTTCATAGATTAAAAATGGGAATAATTATTTATGCGCTCCTTGAGCCCCCGCAATGCTACCTGGGGTATATTTTCACAAAACACACATTATATAGTGCATCCTTACTGCATGAAAGGATTCTGCTTATCTATTTCACGACTGTACTTCCAGTAGTTTAAAAATGGAAATAACTACCTATTACGCTCCTTGAGGCCCGTAACTTCAATTGGGAGTCGATTTCAACGAAACCATTTTGTAGCGGATCTCTACCCTATAAGAGGAATCTGCTTACCAAATTTCAAGATTGTACGTCTATTGGTTTAAAAATCAGAATTTATAACGCCCCTTAACCCCCGCAACACTCCTTGGCGTTAATTTTCCCCAAACCCATTTTGTAGTAGATTTTACTCCATGAAAAAACATGCCTACCAATTTTTAAACAGGTAGGTCTAGTAGTTTATATATGGAAATATTTATCCATCACCCCCCCCTCTTAATCCCGTGCAACACCAATTGGGAGGGGTTATTTTCACAAAACCCATTTTGTAGCTGATCTCTACTCTATGAAAGGAATCTACTCATCAAATTTAAAGACTGTGCGTCGAATAAATTAAAAATTGAAATAATTATCTATAACGCCCCTTAATCCCCGCAACACCCCTTGGGGGTCGATTTTCACCAAACCCATTTTGGTATCGGATATCTTACTCCATGAAAAAAAAAAAATGCCTACCAATTTTCAAACAGGTAGATATGATAGTTTAAAAGACGGAAATATTTATCTATTATGCCCCTTAATCCACCGCAACAACGCCACTTGGGGGGGGGGCTATTTTCACAAAACCCATCTCGTAACTAATCTCTACTCTATGAAAGGAATCTACTTTCCCAATTTCAAGATTGTGAGTCGAGTATTTTAAAATTGGAAACAATTATTTATAACGCCCCTTAACTTCCGTAACGCCCCTTGCGGTTCGAACTTCGCAAAATCCGTTCTTAGCTGATCTCTACTTTATGAAAGGAACATGTCTGCCAAAATTCAAGTCTGTAGTTTGAACAGTTCCGGAGATATCGGGATTAGTCAGTCAGTCAGTGAGTCGCTTTCTCCTTTATACATATAGATATATATTTCTTATTCAAATTTTCAATTGTTAATAAAATTCTTTTTATTCATCCAATCAAGTTCAAGTAAATTTTTTTAAACTTGTAGTGGATGACACTTGATGTTAATTTAGCTTTTTCAAATATTTATTCATGAATAACCGAATAATTAATTAAATGAATTACCAGTTTTCGACGACAACTTAGATTCGTCTCCATTGTTGTAGTATGTAACTGTTAAATCAATGACAAAAGTTGGTGTCGAAAACCGGTTTTTCAGCCAAACTAAACAAACTGTGTGTGTATTTCTACGGCAATGCAGAAAAAAACCATGCTTTTTTTCAATTCTTACTATTAGTTTGCTCTCTAACTATGTGTGTGTATATATATATGTAGTAATTTTACTGTTGTATTTCTGGCGAATTATTTCGTAGCGTGACTGGTGTTGGTTCTTTATATGTAGATTTGTAGGTATTTATGTTGATTGTTTCATGATAGAAATCTTCTTCAGGGTTAGTTTCATTTTTCTTATATTCATAGTCGCCAATAGATGAAATGCAATATCATTTAGAATAATTTATGGACGCGAACACACACAAAGCAGTAGTAACATGTAGCAGCAACGAAGACAAGTTGTTGACAAGCAGACAAAGCACAAAAGAGAGAGAGAGAGAGAGCACCCAGCGCTCTGAGCTTTTAAACTGGCGGTGAAGGTCGTACGACTCCTTTCTAACAGGAGTTCATGATTGTTTGTAAATGCATGCGAGCAATTAGATTACGATTAAGATTTGTACAGTCAAGTACCGAAGAATTAGAAAATAATTTAAAGGATTAGAGTTAATGAGTGTTAGAAGAAGTCATTACACACACACCTACCTTATGGGAAAATGACTTTAAAGGGAGAGGATAGTTACCTTTAATAAGTTTACGATTTAAACGTCTATAATTAATGCAAACTCTTGATTATTTTCTGTCTTTCTCTTTACTACCACAACAGGACTAGCATAAGGGGATGAACAGGGCTCAACGATTCCATTTTTAATCCATTCGTCCACTTGAGCGTCGACTATATCTCGTTCGGCAAATGGTAAACGTCGGAGTTTATGAAATATCGGTTCGTCTTTTCAGTAAGTGTGATATCAAGCTCGATGTTTGTAGTTTTTGGTTTCATAGGGGTGTATGTCGATAACTGACTTCAGCTCGAGTTTGTCGAGAAACATTTGGACCAATATCAAATGTAGGCGAATCACCAGAAATTGTCATAGTAAAATTTTCGCTTACACTAGGAGATTGTTTTACAATTTGTGAAAATTTTACTCCTGTTGGCGATATATCTAGATGTTATTGTCTAATTACGTCACAACCGATAATGAGGTTCATAATTTGTACAAGAATTTGGTACAACATAAATAGTAACAGGAAAAATTTGATCATCTATAGTAAATTCAGAATCAAAAGTGCCTATCAAATTAATTCGCTGAAACCAACCCTGTTAATAATGTATGATTGTTTTAGTGGCGGTGCATCTATATACATTTAGTCGAATTTCTTAGTAGTGTCAAATTGCTACCTGTGTCTACTAATCCGTTCAGTTTACGGCAGAAATTGTCACATCTTTGCACATATTAATAGGAGAAAGCAATTCATGAACAGCGCTACACCAGAGGGTGTGAGAATTGTTATTTAAATTAATCGTCGGCAT
>BMAO01007209.1:0-83446 GCA_019973975.1 Trichonephila clavata
GGAATATTACACCACTCATCAAGCAATGCCCTCCGAAGTTCCGGTAGACAGGTGGGAGGGGGTTGACGGGCTGAAATTCATCGGCCAAGCATATCCAACACATGCTCTATTGGATTCAAGTCCGGTGAGTATGCTGGCCAATCCATACGGGTGATATCCTCCGATTGATGGCATTCGTCTACAATGTTTGCACGGTGAGGACGGGCGTTGTCATCCATAAACAGAAATTCAGCACCCATGGCACCCCGAAACAAACGTACATGTTGTTCCAGAATGACATCCCGATAGATGTGGCCTGTCATCGTTACACTCTGAACATGCAGGTCAGTTCTGGAACCAAGAATAATTCCTCACCAAACGAGCCATCCTGCACCACCGTAACGGTGTCGTTTAATGGTGTTCTCTTGGTGGTAACGGGTACCTGGCGCTCTCCATATGAAAGTCCGGCGAGAATCAGACTACAAACTAAACTTGGACTCGTCGGAAAACATCACACAAGACCACTGTTGTGGCGTCCACAATGCATGCTCTCTACTACAGTTTAATCGCAGGCGACAGTGAGTTGCGGTAAGGGGAACACATCTGACAGGCTTACGAGCATATAGACCAATGTGCCCTAAGCGTCTGTACACGGTCTGCCTTGAAACTGTCGTACCTGTAGCTGAAGAGTGCTGACGAGATAGGTCTGATGCTGTGCTCTGTCTGTTTCTTGTGGCAATAACTGCCAAATACCGGTCCTCATTCGGCGTTGTAACTCGGGGGGCGACCTGTGCTGTAACATCTACTCACATTACCATTATCTTGGAATCGTTGCCAAAGCCTGGAGATGACACTCTTGGGCGATTCCAAGTTCTTCGGATACTTCCAGCTGGGCACGTCCACATTCCAGTCGTCCGATAATTCTACCACATAAAAATCATCCAAATGCTTCCTTTGTTCCATAACTATGCGGTTATTGCACTGAAAGGCTTTTAAAGCGCTTGTGAACAATTTTACTTCTTTGCCACCATTCCTTATATACCCCTCTCTTACACTCTCGTCATTGTGACGTACTATCCGCGCCATCTGGTGGTTTCCTGTAATTTGCATATTATTCTTCCAGATGTGTGTGATAATTCTACAGGTGAAATTTTTATTTTAGAGTTCAATTTCTGTGTGATTCTGAATTATCCTTAATTTATGGCCATGAATGTATATATATATATACATATATATATATATATATATATATATATATATATATATATATATATATATTAAAACTTTTTTTTAAATAACATTCCTATCAAATAACAATTACTTCTCTATTGAAATTAAATCTTTTTGTTTGTTGACTTTGAATATAATTATAAATTATTATAATTTTTAATAATATTTAATTATTTTAGCAAAACCATAAAAAAGTATTTAGAAACAAATAAAACTTATTTTTTGAGAATTCAAAAGTAAGAAAATGACAAAAAATTAATATCACAAAAGTGATTGGTTTCTTACAAAAACCGCTAAGAAAGATATCAATATTCCTCTATTCTTTAACGATCATAATTTTTAAGTAGCTTTACGCTATAATGTCATGTCATCGACCTGCAACTTCAGTCAATTCTGAATCCTGTGACTCGGGTTTAAAAAACTTTCGTACAGTTATAAGGGACATCAAAGAAGAAAGTTATGAATCATAGGTTTAGGATCGTTATCTTGATTTAAAATTTGTTTCAGATACCCAAAATTTTTGGTTGATAATTGAACGCTGTCTTTTAAAATAGGTAAATAAAGATAATGCTCCATTAATTTCTCAATATGTACCAAATTACCTAGTCAGAGAGGTGTCCCTTGTTCATAAAGACGTCTCTATTGTCCTACTTCACCATTCTCCAGCTAAATTTTTTTGGATTGTTCCTTATTTTTTCCTTCCACAGGCTGTTAGAAATCTATTAGAGTCAGATATGTTGAATTTAATTCCAATAAGATCAGGGGCGTAGCTACCGCCGTATGAATGATACGGGCCCCCCAGGGGCCCTAACATGTGTAATTCCCACTAACAAGGCTCCCACATCTAAAGAAGGGCCCGAAGGAATTTTGATACAAGGCACCCACAGAGCTAGCTACGCCAGTGAATAAGATATTGGATTTTTCTGTAAGATTCCAGGATGAATAAGATATCAAGTTGGATTGGATTATTTATCAATGATTTTGCAACGAAAAGTTTGAGATTTCTGTTCTCTTGACTCATTTTTTTTGAATGATTACGTAAACCTGTTGTTCTCAGCACTTCTCGGACTATTTCAGGTAAAACTGAAGAGGAAATCTTTTTATTTAATCTTTACAGTTCTCAGACGAATTTTTCACAGCTTTTCTAACAATAAATCTCTTATCACTTTGAGCTCGCTTTGCCAGATGGCTACCACTCTTGTTCTCAATTCAATTATTTTCTTTAAAGCGCTTTATCACATCATAAACAGTCGAGTGGAACAAATTTACAGCATTCGGCATCATTCTGAAATGATATATCGTATTTTATATCGAAAAATAAACAGTTTTTTAATGTCTTTTGTTGTTTCCTTACGATTACGGGCTATTAAATGTAATACTTTTGTGAGATAAACAAGAAAAAGTAAGCCCAACGATATCTTAAACGTCATTCCAATGTAAAAATGACACAGTAATGCTATAGCTGTATTTATTTGAAAATATAGAAATGTCTGATTATAATTTTTTGATCGGCTTCCTCTCTTTGCTTACATTTTCATTTTTATAAAAGAAGGAAACAATATTTTTTTAAAAAAAATTATACTAGGTGTCGTTAGTTAGAATAAATTACAGATCATATATAAAAAAAAATATCAACTTCCTCTCTAAAAAATTTCTTAAGTGTCGATCCATTTTGATAGCCATTGTACATTTAGGAACAATTTAAGACTTGAATAATTTGTTTAATATTTAAATTTAAGACACATATATCAGGGGGAAAATGTATCATCCACTGAATTCTTCCTATAATTTTATTTGATATTGTTAGCAGCAGTAATATTCTGAAGATTTTTTAAGATTATTATAAAAAAAAAAAACATTTTTACACATCTATGTTTTTAAACCAACCATGTGCAGAATGGTATTATTATATTTATTTATTTACTTTTTAAAAGGACTTTTCCTGTTTTTCTATCTGCTGTTTTTTGAAAATATCGTTCTATTTATAATTTGAAGAAAATTACATAAACTGTATTTTATGACTGGATAAAGAGCTGCGTTATAAATGGATAAGATCAGCTTAAAAAATGAAATAACTTTATATTCCGAATAAAAATTATAAATATTCTAGCAATGATAACGTTGCTGGAATATACATCATTGCAATACCCATGTGATTAAAAATATCCGTAATAGATTCCAATAGCGTCAATTATCCATATAGAATATGCTTTTTATACGAAAAATTGTAAATTCATGGAAAGCGAATAACGGAATAAATTTTTGTAAATTTATACATGGAATTATCTTTTAAAGGAAATATTTATAGAAAATTATAGTTGAATTTTTTATTGATGATATAATACACGTAAAAACATAACAAAAAATAAGAACAAAAACTATGTATAGCTTCCTAGTTATTTATATTCCTCTATTTGGATATACATAACATGAAAAACGAAATACTATTCTTCTTAAGGTCAAAGAAATAAGAAAGTTTACTTTAAAATTATTATGTATCTTGAAAAACATTTTTAAGATGCAAGTTTGGAAGTTATATAAAGTAACAGATATATTTAATTAATCTTTTTTAACATTATTCTCATTAAAACCTGTGTAAAAACTATACAAGCCTAAAGGAAAAAAAACTTATTAGATAGTTAAAAACCACTTACCTTGTATTTAAAGGTAAAATAAATTCTGCGAACTTTCTCTTTCAAAATTGTCAAGACTTTATATTGATTTTCAATATATTATAAAACTTCTATAAATTTCAAGACAATCAAATGCTTTAGTTCTTAAACAGTTTAATTACTCCCATATGCTGTATTTCTGGTGTGGTAAAGATACTGATTTTTTTCTGAATTCTCCTTTTTGCTCATTGTTTGATGTATTATATATATCTTTTACCTTCGCAAATATTTCCTTTCCTTCAAATAAACATTCTTATCTTATTCTTTCTAACAGAGTATAATGACGAACATCAAAATTTTGATAAAAGCTGCGACATTGTTTGAGGATTTAATCTCATGGGGTGCACAATAGGTGTGTTTAGTGACATCATTTTGAATGCTACAAAGTTTCTTATGACTTAATCATCAACTCACATCCTTTCCTTTCTTTACTTCGCTCGATACCGATACAAAGGAATTGTTATTTTTGCTATTTTATTTCAATTCTGAAAATTGAATACATTTCACTAGTTCTTTCTTATTTGATTATAATGAAGTGGAAGAGAGGTAATCGATCACTTCACAAATTTCTTCTCAGTTAGAAATTCTGATGAAATAAAAAAAACACAAAAAGAGAACTATATAATTCCCAGAAATATAAAATAAATTAGATAAATCTATTCTGTGTAAGCTACATTCATTCAACAATAATTTAAAATTTAATTTTTCATCTAAACACGCATTATAGTGAGGGTGTATTAATTAAAATACTTTTTTATGGCTTTTAAGTAATCTGAGATTTATGGGTTACCTTAACACTAGAAACGATTCAGTTTTATATTGATTCGAAATTTTTACACGCGTATTTGATATAATGGCTATAGTAAACGAAATAAATTGAAGATGAATTTTAATCCATTTATGACAAGATACATTTGCTATCCAGTAAACGAAATAAATTGAAGATGAATTTAATCCATTAATTGACAAGATACATTTGCTATCCTGTAAACGAAATAAATGAAATGAATTTTAATATAATGACAAGATACATTGCTATATAAACGAAATAAATAAGATGAATAATCCAAATTGACAAGATACATTGCTATCCAGTAAACGAAATGAATTGAAAATGAATTCTAATTATGAAATGAGAAAAGAAATAACAAATTCTAATAGTCATTCCACTTTTATTGACTTTTTTAATTTGATTCTATGTAATTGAACTTAGTTTGGTTATTCAAGAGTATAATTTCTCTATAAATATTACGCAAATTAATTTCGTTATATATCAATACCAGGAGCGTATCTACCGCCGTATGAGCCATATCAATGATACGGGGCCCTCCAAGCTACAAGGGCCTTAGGATATGTAAGCAAAATATTGTAAAATGTTATCAATAGTCCCATTAATACAGCTTCCATTTTCAAAAAAGGGCCCCCAAGGAAATTTGATAAAGGGTCCTGTCACGGCTAGCTACGTCAATGATCAATCTGTAGTTAGCCTAGATGGCATACAAATGTTATACAATACTGAACCGCATTCACAATTAACCTTGTTTGATTTCAATATTGCAACGATTTCTGTATTTTTTTATCAAGCTAATTTAACTACGCTCCATCTATAATAAATTATAAACTTGATGAGAACAACATTAGATATCTCTTGAAAACATATCAGAAAAAATAATCGAGGTTCTATATCCGTAAAATTTATTAAACTTAAGTAATTCTAAACTAATATAAATAAATATGTATGATATAAAAATGCATTAATATACTCCATATTTTGTATACAATTTTTAAATTAAATGCCGTACAAATACAAATTCACTTTCGCAGATCAAGGTTAATAAATCTGCAACATTTTTTTGACACATTAGAAAATTTATTAACCCTTTTAAAGATATAAAAGGCAAAATTTTTTTTTTTAATTAACGATAGAACAACACATTATCCAATAAACATTTGAAAATGCTATAATCTGTTACAGTGTTTATGAAAGTGAACATTTTCGAGAGCAAAATTCTCCTTTTTTGCTGAAAAAATCTAAAAAAGTAATAGTTAAAGTTGTAAAGTGTTGGACGTTAAAGATTCAACTAAAAATGGTTATAATTCGGGGCTGAGTTCACAATCCAAGTCTTCTTTAATGTAACAATAATTTAATGATTTTTTAATTGACAAAAAAAAAACATATTATAAAGGGTTTACAAAAGTAATGGGCAAAGAAAGTGGATATTTTTTCATATTGATCCTCGACTGGCCTCTACTGAAGACCATTGGTCACTAGAGGGCGCTTCTTCTGTTCCATAGAGTCAAGTGGAGTTGTTATGAAAGGAGTAATTACGAAATAACTATTTGATTCCGAAACTATAGAAGACAATATAGAGGGAAATAAAACATAATTCAAAAAAAAAAACATTCCAAAAGTGAGCATTAGCGTTTTAAAATATAGAGTTTAATTATTTATTCCACTGTTTTAGAATTTTTATCCTATCTTGCATGTATTACGTATTTTGTGTAATCACAAATTAATTATATTGATGTATCAAATATTAAGTAATTGAGACGGCAATTGTGTTTTGAAGATATCGTAAAAATATTGTTACAGAAAAATAAATTATGACTCTCTTTTTTGATATATGAATCAAATCAGAATAAAATTTTGTTTCTTTGAATGTAGAAACAAATCTTTTACGACGTATCTAATTATCTAATTAGATATTCATGTTTGAAAAGAGATTTAAAAAAGTTTACCAAAAAGTTTCTTTCTTTATCTGTCTCAGGGCATTTTGACATCATGCCAAGTAATAAATGAAATATCCGACGAGTTTAAGTTAATGACCCCAAGAAGGAAAAAACTGCCCTTTCAATATATACTTTTATTTTTTTAATACTTATTCGTGCATTTCTTCATCGTACAGACGTTATAAACCGGTAGACTTCTAAAGTTTATTTTTATGGCCCAAAAAATTTCTTTGAAACACTAATCACTGAAAGAAAAAAATTTTTTTAATTAAAATGAAAAAAATTTCAGGTTATTATTTGACCTAAAATATTTTTAAAGTTTTGTTATAAATGCATTGATATAAAAATCATCACATTTTAAAAACTAATTCACTATATCTTGTGTTAATTATCTTTAATTACTCCCAATAAAAAGTTGTCATTTTCTGTCCATTTTTCAACTGACAAAGATTTGTAAAAGTCAGTGTCATAGCATTAAACACTTCCTTCATACTGTGATTTGATTGCAAGCTAAAAAGTTCAAATAGTATCTCTTCAGATACTGTATCAATAGTGGCAGTTATAGGATAACAGAATAAATTGAATTAAGGCGCAATTTCTTAAAATCTGAAAGCTTATAATCTAGTCCCGGGGTGGGCATTACGTCGATCGCGATCGACCGGTGGACCACTAAGACATTTTTGGGTGACCACTTGAAGATTTTAGCAGTAAGTAATTATATACGGAAAATTCAAGATTTGCTGACAATATGCAGACTAAGTCTTCTACTGACTACAACAACACAAACTCACTTTAGATGAAAATGTTTTATTTTTTAATGTATTTTTTGAATTGTTTCATAATAAATGCATCATTTGATATAATTATATTTGAGGCTATTATTGATAAGTTTGTATCTTGCGTTTTGCTTTGAATGCAGTTTTAAAAGTGTTGTTTTTTATTTTTGTTTTGTAGGTATATAAGTACATATTCCGTATTTATTATCAAGTTATAATAATAACTTTTTTCCTTACCTCACCACACCTACGACATTGGGCAGTGGCGCACAAGAATTTTTCAAAGGGAGATGGGATCGCAGGTCTACCGTTCTCGTATCATACCCCAATGCGCAGCCAAACAATTTTTTTCTTATTTTTTCGATTGTCGGGAACAAAAAACAGCAAAAAATAAATTACTGAATAAATCATTAACATTAATTAATAAAAACTTACTAATAACAAATACTTAATTACATTTTACGTACTACATATACATGGGATTATAATGAATCGGGGGAAAATCAAGGGCTATGAGGAGGGTCTGGACCAGTGGACCCCCCCACCCCCCGCCCTTTATGCGCCACTGGGTGGACCGCAACACCATGAAAAAATTAGAAGTAGCCCGCATTCTGGAAAAGTCTGCCCACCCCTGATCTAGTCCTCCTAACTCTGTAGATGATCTCTTAGTAGAAACACTTTCAGGTACTTTGTGTTTCTAATAGTGAAAAATTAATTTTGGCTCAAAGCGGATTTTCTGACCGTCTTGGCTACGTATGCATATTTGTTTCAAAGAAAAATCTTTTTTAGTGCTTTGCACGCGCACAACACTTAGATATATTAGACTAGTTTTACATACAACCTCTGACAATAAAGTTCGGTGAATAGTCCTGTAACATTAACGTAGATGAAATATTAACGAAAGTTACCTTACTGTTCCTCAAAATAGTCACTTTCCATAACTATACACCGCTGAGATCTGCCACGCATGTCCTGGAAACTTTGCAAGAAGTCTTCTTTTAGGATAGAGTTCAAAAGCTTTTCCACGTTTCGTTGGATGTCAGGAATATCGTCAAATCTCTTTTCTTTCAAAACGAGTTTGAGTCATGGGAATAGGAAGACGTCTGGAGGAATTGAAATCTGGCGAGTATGGTGGATGTTCAGTTTGCACCACTCCCTTTTTATCCAGGAACTGTTTGACGATATTGGCTAGGTGATGACGAGAATTGTCGTGAACAAAGAAACCATGAAACTTGTTGTGAGTACTGGGGGTCGTATCCTGCGTAGACGTTTCATGAAATGGGTCAAAATTTCAGTGCACCCTGCAGCATTCGTCGTCGTACCCTCAGGTACAAACTCCTTGTGAATAATGCCTTGACTATTAAAAAATGTGATGGATATCATTTCGATGCATGATTTTTTTTCTCCAGAAGGTCGCCGTTTTTCCGCTACGGGTTTTGTCGGAAACACTTTTTCGGCCTTCTCAAAAACGAGCGAACCACTCGTATACACACTTCATGGAAAGTGCTTGATCTTCATGAACACGAATCAGCATCGCATGAGGTTCCTTCAGTGTCTTGAAAAACTTTAAATTGATTTTTTGTTCCTTCATTTTCCTGTTCTCAGTTAAGAACCAAAACAGTAAACAAACACTTTGTAAAACAAGTCTTACAAGGAACACAAACGATACTCAACTGAACAACGGTGGGGGCAGATGGTCAACACCTGCCGCTACTCATGTGCAGCGTTTTGTTTCGCCAGTATTGCCAGATCGGTCGTTCTGACTTCATTCACCGAGATTTATTATCAGAGGTTGCATATCGGTAATTAAAGTGGAAAGTCATGTAAGTGACTTAAAAGAAAGCTAATATTGATGGATTAAAAGAAAGTTATGAAATGCGGAAAAATAATCTTTCTTATATTTCCAGTGGTGGTATTTTTTGTGTTTAATATTTTAAGAGTCTATAGAAATTCATCAGCTGTTTACAGAGGCGCACGTTTAAATAATCATTAAAAATGATTAAAAAACTTACAACGATTTTTTATTTATCCTTAAAATGAGTTTAAAAACTTGCTTACTAAGTGACTTTATCTAAGTTTTAACTTATTTTACGACATTAAATACATACAAAGAAAAAATAAACAGCGAAAATGAATATATATATATATATTCATTTTCGCTGTTTATTTTTTCTTTGTATGATCATTTCACTCTGTTGTTATGATAACCTTAAAGTCAAAATATGAGCGTGTTTCAAAGTTATAAATTTTAAAAAATTAATCTACTTACTTTAATTTTAAGTATTCTTATGATTTAAGGTTA
Organism: Trichonephila clavata; assembly: GCA_019973975.1. Classification (NCBI taxonomy): domain Eukaryota; kingdom Metazoa; phylum Arthropoda; class Arachnida; order Araneae; family Nephilidae; genus Trichonephila; species Trichonephila clavata. Next base: position 9,690 of record BMAO01007209.1, read on the forward strand.
TTGTTTTAAATTTTAACTCTCTGCCACATTTTATTATAAAATTAATGAATTCGAACGGTTACAACACAACTTAATCAAGTCACATAATCAAGAAAAAAATTACTTTCCATTGCATTCATTCATAATTTATAACTGCTATTAAAACTGATGAACGCTAGATTAATAAATGCTGTTAAATATCTGAAATTTCAATTCAATTATTGCGATCTGCTAGAGCACTGAAATATGGTTCAATTCGCTCTTCAAAAATCAATTATTATTATTATTATTTATTCATTTTCTTGTTATCGTCACTCTTAGAAGTAACACATAGGCTATTGAGGACGAACTTCGTCAATAGCCTACGACAGTAGAGTGGGTGCCACCCCACCCTGTATTGTGGTTATGACACTGGGCTTGTAATCAAATGGGTTCGGGTTGAATCCCGAATAAGGTATGGATATATATCTTCAGGAAAAGAAGTCGGATTTTTGCCTGAAATGGATTCCCGTCTCGAATGGAGAGAAGTGCACCCCTTCTGTTCTATGTCGGGATCATCGTTTGTATAATAAAAGTCTACATATATTCTTCTGTGTTTGTACTGTATATGTTTCTGTTCATCTGTCTCTTGTCTTTCATGTATATACCAGGTTGAAACAAATGTTAAGAACAGTAGAGCAGGTACGCAGCATTTTAAATTTCCTCACCAGGTAAATGTATGGACGCTGAGCCCTAATAGATTTAAAGTGCATCAATTTCACTACACGCTGGCCTTTAATAAAACAGGATTCGAATCCACGACTTTATACAAATGACGTTGGTAACAAGCTCCCAACTGTGATCAGTCGGTTACCTGGGCTGTTTTAAATGTGGCGAGCGATAGACATGTGCTTGGATTGCATTTCAGTCTAAACAGGAACTGTAATAACCTATCCCGGGGTTGGTGAACGTAAGCAAAAAGGCACCCGTTCTTTATTATGATAATATTTTTTTAAAATTGTTCCTATAGTATTCCTTTCAGATTATTTTTATGAGCTACTAATGACACTTTTCTATCCAATTTTTTTAAAAATAAAGCTCACAGAAATAAACTAAATACTGTTTATTGAGGAAATGTTTTAAGAGAAACCGTTATTTTCACAAAGGAAAACAGGAAGCTTTACAGAAGTTATCGGAATGATAGTGAATCTCCACGGTATAAGCCAAATATCATTTTAAAATCATTGCTATGACAGAAGTGTTTTTCCGATTACGGAGACAAAAATAAATTCCATTAAAACAGAGAAAAATTTAATAAAAAAAAAAAAAGAAAGGAGAAAAGGACAAGTGACTTTCTTCCCAACGTTGTCATTTCATTCCTGATGATCTTTTCATTTTTTTTTTTTTTAATTATAACTTGGCAGCTGATTTTTCTATAAAACTAAACTTTCTTAAAAAATATTTGATGAATATATTAAGTTACAAGTTTGAAAATTCACGAAAACCAGGCAACATTCTTTTATTATAAAGGAAAAATAAATTAATTATATACGATACTAAACATAGAATAAAGTTTTTCCTATCAGTATTGAAATGATAAATAATAATTTAATTTTCTAAATATTGTACAAAAAGATAAATATTAACATTTAATTATTTCCAAATTACTTTTCTAGCTTATTTCAAGTCCAAAAAAATTACGAAGAAAATTAAAAATTCAAAGCAGATAAATATAAATTTTCATCCTATTTTATAATGAAATGATTTTATTACTATTTATAGCTTTAATAAACTCGAAATATTCATAATTTTTTTGCTATCAATTTTTTTTTTCCAATTCTAAAACAAAACTTTACATCATTATAACCATAAAAATTCTTAAATTTCTAGCTGAATAAATAGTCGTACATATAAAATACTACCGATCTCGAAATAAAATTTTTATTTATGAAAAAAAAAAAATCTTTTGATTTTCTAAGAGAGTTTAAGTATTAAATATTTTTATTTCATATGATTTTCGACATTTGATTGCGTGATTATTCAGACAGTGAAAGTTAGTATCTTCCGTTACGACACAAGAAAAGTAAGTTTAATAAAAAGAGTACTTTGTCATCTCCAATAGCATTACAGGTTCTGGAGCAACCCAGTTTTTCAAAAAGTTCAAGTGTCGCAAATCGTTTGATAGCTGCATTTAAAATAAGCCTGTCCTTAATACTACTTTATCTCGAACTATTTCCTCAGACAACGGGATGTACTAACTATCGGTAACGCCCGCAGTATCTGCCGCTTGGAGTAGAAATACTATTTTTAGTACGACGGGAGAAGTGTCTTAGGCAAACTTCTGACGTCAGAGTAGGAAAAAAAATTGAATGAGTATTCTATAACAATTGACTTGTAGATTTCAACGTAGTTTTAAAAAAAAAAAGATATGATTGTGACGTACGAGGTACACAAATCGGAGTGAAACTAGGTATTATGTAACTTTTCTTATCTATCTAAAGCGAGGACATTTTTATTATATTTTTTCCATTCTTTTTACTCACTCACCTTTAGTTTTAGAAAGACAAACGGGAAGATTAGCGCCATCTGTTATTAAACGCTAAAAGTACAGGGACCAGATTAATTTAAAAAATTGCTTAATGTTCCATAATCTCTGCTAATTTTCGATTCGCAATTAAACTTTGTACAACAGCACTTAAAAATTCGTTAATTTGTATAAAACTGCAGTGTGTTGATTAAAGAAGGATCCCGAATTGTTGGCAAATGCGCATAAAACGAAAAACTGTCATGAAATTACTTAATGTTTGTAGAAATTTTTTTATAATGCTTAATTCTTGATATCTTGCTTAGAAAAATTTCTAAAAAAAATGAAATCTCATGTAAAATACATTATTTTATTAAATTGTTATCTATCTATGAGACCATAATTGTATCTTAACTTTAAAATTTATTTGGTCAACTAATTCCAGAAGACTTTGTGGTATAATTATATAATGGTTTTATTTTATTTTTGAATGAACATCTTAGTGACGACGAAGAGAAAAAGAAAAGCAATAGAAAAAAAATACAAGATTTAAATAAAAATAGAGAAAAGAACACTCTGATTACAACTAACAAAATGACAGTAACATACATGTATGTTTTACTTATAATGTATAACAAATTTCAACAGCCCTTTAAAACTTTTTAACGCACGCGATACACCTTTAATATATGATGTCATTAAAAATCAAGACATTTCCTCACAAAATTTTCTACATAAAATAGAAAAACTGCTTTTTAAACTTAATGATACATTTCATTCAATTTCTATTTAAAAAAACCACTTTTCCACTGATTTTGTAATGTAGGAAATTGCTTTAGCTGAACATTAAAAATTTTAACCAATTAACTTTCTACAAATTTAGGCAAGAATCAAAATAAAGTTATTTTCCCCTCAAGTACAAAAACTTCTCATGGAAAAAAAAATATATTTATTACAGAAATTTCTTAATGTGCATTCATTATTTTATCTTCAGTTCAGTATCATAACCAATTACTTAATACCATCATTTAATGCGTTACCTCCACTACAATAAAAAAGAATAGCATAAACTATCATACAATACTGAAGATTTAACTAAAAAAACAATTTTTATTTCTAGTCATAATTTATCATACAAAACTGAAAATGTAACTAATAATTATCATTTCTAGTAATAACTTTTATTAACTTGCCTGTCATTTCTGGATAAAATGTAAAAATAGATAATTTATATTTGCTATATTATTAATGAAAATTTTAGTCAATTATCAGAGAATATTCATTTCAAAGATAAAGCCTCGAACAAAATGTCTAGTAAAGTACCATTAAAAAAAATGAAGATAGTTAAAACAACCTTTATGCGAAATCGATATTTGGATAATTATCAATAACTTTACTTTATTGATATATTTCTAAGCTAAACTCAGTGGTGCAACAACTCATAAGGGCCAAGGCCTACTGTGCCCATTTCAGTATACGTAAGCATTGGGCGCTGGGGTGCATGAGCAGATATCAAGATCAGGTGGCCAGTCTGAAGCGAAAACCCCCAGTGTTTTAGTCCCCAACCAAGCTTGGTACTCATTTATCGACCCACTGAAAGGATGAAAGGCTGAGTCGACCTTGCCCTGCCCGAGGATAGAACCGCGGACCTGTGGTGTGGAAGCGCGATAAGCTGCAACTGGCCTAGATATATTTCTTAGTACAATAAAAGCTGCGATTTGAAAACGGAACGGTATTGAAAAAGTAGTGCACATAATATAAAGAGCAATCAATATATTAGACAGGGAATATTATATAAAAACTGCTTATTTTCATGTCAAAATCCAAAGAAGTCATAGAGCTTACTTAATGTGCGCTGTTTATTCCTGTTACTTCAAATAACCTACAATATTCTTCACCGTTTTACGTGAAAAAATCTAATGAGAAGTTATTTTAACTAGACTTAACTAAGACAAATTTACTAAATTAAATCAAAGCTATTAAGAGTTTCTAATTCCCCTCTGTAATAGACACACATCTCAGCTACCTAAACTTTCTAAAAATTTAATCATCTATTTCTAAAAAAAAGAAGCTCTCTTCTCTCTTACATAGTCAAGGAACTTAAACCGAAAAGAAAAAGAAGAAATTAGTAAGATTTATTTTTGTGTATTTCCTCAACAGATATAATTCCCATTCTTCTCAATTAAGTTTTTTTTGTAAACTTCTTTTGGATCTAAAGGATCTATATAAAATTTGTAAAAAACTTTAGTTATATAAGATTTTTTAATCAAAAACTTTTGACGAATCAGGATGATTAATTCAATAAGGGGAAAAAAATCTGTCCCTAACATTACCATAGCGCAATATCAGAAATATTACTTTTCAAACTATTTTACTACATCTTCGATGTCTTTTTATTAATCGAAGATGAGGTAATTATTCGCTTTAAAGCTCTAACGTATCACATATTTGTGAAGCAATTGTACAAGTCCAAAACCGATACGTCTATCACGTATTAATTATTGACATGATGTATTTGAGTGAGTAAGCGAAAGTTTATTAACGTAGCGCTATAAGCAGGGACGTAGCTACAGCCGTATCAATGATACGGGGGCCCCAAATTATAGGGGCCCAGCATGTGTAACTACAGTCCCACTAACAGGGCTCCCATATCTAAAAAGGGGCCCCGAAGGAATTCTGATACAGGTGACGTTCCTTGTAAATTTGAACCCGGTCAATGTAACGAGGACGACACCTGAACTATCACCCTCACTCTAAACTATTACACCTCCTCAACGATAGGAACTTCGACAGATTTTGTGTGCATCAGCCCCTCTACACAGCGGGTCTTAAGTGGTACCAGAAATGATGTACTTGAAATGGAAATATTTAGGTTTTGCTAAAAAAGTTCGTTGTGATTAGTTAAAATTTTATTTAACAACAATAAAAAGTTATATATTTCGCCGAATCATTAGTAATTGATCTTTAAATAAAGTTCTTTACTTGAAATTTGTAATTGATGAGTTTTTTCAAAGAAATAAATGGGTCAATTCCGTTTATATAAAATGCAATGCATAAAAACTGCACGCACGTTCATATACACACCAATGCTAAATTTAAAAGAAATAAACATTGAACTGATAGAAATGGTGCCATTATCATCAAAAAGGTTGCTACTTAGCAGTATATCTAGTTATATTTTGACTTTTCACAAAGTACATAGATAAGAATGAAAAGAGAGAGAGAGAGAAGGGGAGATAAAGTGCAGTAGACAAACAGATTCCTTTTCACGCCTACTTGTTGTGAAAAGAGGCATGATACACACGTGAAAATATATTGCAACTTGAAAGAAGGCACGAGCCTCCTGTTATCTGACAGCGCCTCAATTCTTATCCAAACACTTTAAGCCTATAAAAAAAAATGTTTGACGAAATAATTATCGACGATTTTCAACAATAACTGAAATGGGCATAGACATCCATTGATAAAAGAACCCTGTGTTTCGTTTCTGTAAAAAAGCAGCAAAAGTGGGCAGTAGAGAAGAGCATGAACTGATTGTTTGGAAACATACAAATGCAGTTATCATGTGACTAGGAATTCACATAATACATCAAACATTTTTTTTTTAATTTAAAAAAGAAAAGAAGTAATTATATTTTGAACTTCCCACGACAATTACGCATTTTGCTATTGCAAATCATAAAAACGATATTTCTTTTTTAACTATCTCTCATGAATTAAATGCCCACAGCAAATGCTATTCAACAAGATAAATTATTTTTAATTTAAATAAACTCATTTTCAGATAGAATAAATTATCTCGTTGTGAAATTAAAAGTATATCTAATTCTATTTCACATAGAATTTTCAGAACAATATCTAAATGAATATTCATTCTCAAAAGCAATTTTAAATTAGTGATAAGATTATATTTATCATTAATAAATATTTGTTATCATTAATGATGAAAATTAATTAAATATTTCTGCATATTAAATTTCAATTCTATTTAAAGCAACCAGTAATTAGCGATAATGAATTTAACAACGTGGAAATCATTAAAAAAAGAAATAAGTTTTTTATTGCAGCTAACGTAAATAACAATTAAAGTTGCGACTCTAGATTGGCTCGCTATATTTGCAAGAGATCAGGCATTCTTTTAAAATGCATCCATTATTATATTTCTACAATTTAATTAAAACACAATAAATTACAATTTATGAAAAGTCGGATATGATAATTATATATTAAAAGGTAGTGTACAACATTTTGTTTGAATCTGCTACAATTTAAATGTTTTTAAAATTAACTTTTCAAGGTCAATTTTGTTTTATTGAGTAATATATTTCATAAAAATATATATTAATACATTTTAATAAAAATGGCTTTATGTAATTTCATCAAAATAATATTTTATTCTTATCATCGTTACAACAACAACAAAAATATTAACCTTATTCGAATTCTTAGTAATTATTGGGGATCATACGTTTTATTTTATAAAAAAATATTGACAATATTCATATAATTTTAACATCTTATTTAAAATCGTTTTACTTAACGTAATTCTTCAAACAGCTCCGGGATTGGTACTAGTCATACCTTTTATTTATTTAAAGAATAGCTTTTACAGATTTGAAATTATTTTAATGCTCGTCAAACTTAACTGGTGATTGATGTATATTTTTATTAGATGTACGACTATATTTTCAATAGGTATTGAAAGTGATTCACATTTGCTGATTCTTAAAAATTTGTGCGTGTATGTTTATATATAATAACCATTTTATATAAATATTAAATACTTACTACAAACAAAAACCACAAGGCTTTGTCTTCAATTGATATGAATTCTTTTAAAAAATATTATACTATTTAAACATTTTTTTAATTTCCTGTTTTAACAATTTTCTGTTTAAATAAGAAATTATAAAAATGAGGATTTTAAACTCTACAAATGATGAAAACTCCATTCTTATAAATGTATCATTATTCGTGAATCCTGTTGGCTGTCAAAATTATAGATCAAGAATTATATGATAAATTAAAGAAATAGCAAAGTTGCTGACATTAAAAGATTTTAAGCACTTTTCTTTGAATTTATTGCATTGATTTTTTATAAATTCAAAAATCATGGGCATGTACTTAGAACAATCACAACATATATAGTGCGTTTATAAACTAACACACAGCCGCCATCCGTATAGTGGTCAGTGAAGCTGACTGCGGTGCCGCAGGACTGAGTTCGATCCGGAGAAGCATGGATGTTTGTTTGTAATCTTTCTTCTGTCTGTTTGTTTACCCCGTTTATACTTCGTGTGCACGGTTATAAAGTTAAAAAAAAAAAAAAAAACACGCACATTGTATTCTCCTTAAATAGATAATTATCAAGAGATCGAGTTATATTTACATCGCACTACAAAGCTGCACGAAGGCTATTGGCGACAGACCTCGTAATTTTGAACCATAGTCAAATGACAAGGATGATTCTGAACTGCCCCCTCCCCTCTCCTAACCTCCATACCGCACCAACGGGAGGACGTTTGAGCCTCAACATATTTAACGTGCATCGACCCCCTCTGCACGGTGGTTTTCCAGGGGTACTCTTGATAATTATCAAAAAAAAAAAGTCAGCATAATTGAAACTAAATGATACATTTTAGAAAATTTCATTAAACGAATTAGAAGTTTAAAGAATTTCTTAAGAAATCCTTTCATTTTCAGTTAGAAAAAGTGTAATTGTTACTTTTTATAATTACTCTATATCATTATTATCATGATGCATACAAATTATTTAATATATAGTCTTTTGTATTTTTGAAAATCGTTTAACCACAATTTCTGTTTAAAAGGATAAATTCATTCGATTTTTTAAAAATATTTATGTTTATCTATTAATAAAAATATAAAATTAGACATTTAAAAGAAAAAAGTTAAAGTAATTACTGTGAAAAGTTTTTGAAAATAAATCTCCATGGAACACGTAAAAAAAATGTGCAATTCATCTTCAATTACATATACATATCAAAGATTATAAAAAAGAAGTTCAAAGAATTTCTTAAAAAATCCCTTCATTTTCTAATATATATATATAGTTAGAAAAAAATTCTCCAATTCTCAGGGGGGGGGGGAATGTAATTGTTACTTTGTAATTACTCTATATCATTATTATCATGATACATACTTATTATTCAATATGTTGTCTTTTTTATTTTTGAAAATAGTTTACCCATAATTTCAGTTTGAGAGAATAAAAATCAATCAATTTTTTAAAATATATATTTATGTTTATCTATTAATAAAAATATAAAATTAGATATTTAAAAGAAAAAAGTTAAAATAATTACCGTGAAAAGTTTTCAGAAATTAATCTTCATGAAACACGTAAACGTGCAATTCATCTTCAAGTACATATACATATCAAATGATTATAAAAAAGTTCGTTTCAGGCGCATTTCCTGAAACTACTTCTCTTCGATTTGAAAAAAAAAAAATGTTCAATGGTATTTCAGAGTTGGAATTTAACCTTCAGAAAAATGATTACTCGCTAATTTACTGGCATCACATGTACACAAAATACGTTGCTTTTTAAATTGAAATTGAATTCCTGAGTTTGTGATTTAAATAGAAAAATAACATCTCATTTACTGTACAATATTAGTATTTGAGCATTTTGAATCAATAAAGATAAATTGTCATTCCAGAAAAAATGGAAATAAATATGATTTTTTTCTTAAATTTTAGAAATCAGAAAAACTTTTTTGAAACGATCCAGAGTTAATAAAGGCATTTAAAAATTTTAGTGGATTTTCAAATATTTCAATGAATTTTTTAATACATGTAACATGGTTCCAAAAAATTTATATACATGTTTTATGTTTATATATTCCCAAATATATTTTAAATTTCTGCATTAAAAGCAGAACATGTATTTAAAAATACATAATGTTATATTTTCATGAATTTAAAAGGCCCGGAAAACACAATAGAAAGTACAAAAGAATCATTTGAAAAATAAATATTCATTTTTTATGTAAAATTACAATATTTAGTTTGAAGATTCCCATTCATTAAGTTCTTAAAACAAACTCAAATGTGGTGATAAAAATGAAAATATACAAAAAGGGTTTTTATGCAAATTCCATAAATTTGTCAAAATAAATTTTGAAAAATTGCCCCAATATTTGTCTTATTAAAAAAATTTTACCAGTCACTTATTGTACAGATTAAAAATATTTGAGTCAAGGAACAAAATTTTAAATTCATTTTTAAATGTTGTGCTACTAAAATGTTTCATCGGAAACCTGATATGCTGCAAATTTTTTAACCTTATTTAAAAAATAATAAAATTAGTATTTAAAAAAACATGTAAAAACGGTGCAAATATTAACCATGTACATTGAATAAGGACAAAATATAAGCATTGAAAAACAAATTCGTACTTACGGCATTTAAACTTCAAAGAATCCTGTGTGCAGAAAATCATAAAATAAAAATCATAATTTGATACATTTCTACAAATATCTTCATGTCCATGCAAGCAAGTATAGGAAACTAAAAATTCATTATACCCTTTTTCTGTCGCTGTTACTCTGAGTTGCCTTACGTAAACTTTAATACTCAAAACACACTCTCGTCTCATTCAAAATGTATTATGATTACGTCCTTGAGTCTCGTATTTGTTCATTTTACGGCTAAAGGATGATATACATTAACAGAAAAAAGTTATTGTTTTCAGATAATTTATAAATCTTAGTTGACGCATCTTGCGCATCTAATGCTGCCTTTATAACTCGTAAGACATTTTAAATACGTATTGTAAAATATCGCTAGTTGGCAGATTCATATAAACAAGAGAACGTCTTAAATTTGTGATGAAGGAGTTTGAAAAATTTAGAAAAATAAATTTTGAAAAAATTTATTAAAGAGAATGAATTTATAAAGGAATATAAATTTTAATGTTGAATGAAAGTGCAGAGGCAAACAAAATGGCATAAAAGTAAGAATGGAATTTAGAAGAAGAAGTTTTTATTAATTTATCGTTAGGAAATTTTTTCATTCATTGTTTTATTATAATTTAATGCAAGTTGATATTAAAATATTTGATTTTTTTAAGTCGAATAAAAACTGTTATGTGTTTGAAATGAAAACGTTATCACCTTAACTTTCTGTAATAAGAAATATATTCCCCCTCTGTGCTATATGACATTTCCAATTTATTCTTGAAAAGGTTTTCGATCCACAAAGGATTTATGTTTTATTTCACGTTATCTATTTCACAGTAATTTATTTGATATTGTAAGCTTTAATTTCAGATTAATAAAATTATTTTAAAAAATGCAATGGATTATCGTCTTAATTTGAGTCAAAATTTGTTCTTTTCCTATCTTACAAATTTTAAAAAAGAAATTTTTTTAGATGAATAAACAAATTTTTATATTTATTTTTGTTATTTGATTATTTTTATCTCATTTTTCTGAATAATTTTAAAGCACTTCGTTTTTTATTCCATTCACTAATTTTAAAACAATCGTACTGTTTTTTTGTATTAGTTTTTTTATTTCCTTCTAAAAAGATAAAATATTCTAATATGTAATTTGAGATTTTTAAACTGATAATTAATGTACATTTATTTAATATATTTTATTATTAATAAGACAACGGTTATACTTTGTATTGCATTTGATTCAATATCCCGTTAAGCCTTATTATATTCATTTTCAAACAAGACATTCACTGTGTTATAATTGATGAAAAGACCATTTGGAGATTATGTATCTCATTTATAAGAAAAATAAAGCAATATTTTTTTAAATAACCTTATGCTAAGACAATATATGAAATGCAAAAGCAAATAAATTTCATAATTGATAAAAAGATAATTTTTGTACGACCTTGCTATTAAAGAATGACATATAAATTCTTTTTCTAAATGATAAAAATTGCTAATTTTTGGCTATTATAAATTACTAGAGAAAAAAAATAGAGATTTCAGATCATTTCAAGAATAATAAGGGTAAGGGAATTAAAAATTATATATTAATTACAACTGCAAGACTTATGTTTCAGACTTTTTTTTCAAAAGGAAGCATAAATCAACAATATTATTAAAATACAAAGTAAATATTTCTTCCAATAAACGTACATCCGTTCATAATTTTGTACCTATAATAAATTTATCAAATGAGACTCTACAGCAGGGGTAGGCTCCAGGGATAAATTGAAGAAACGAAAGGTACTGGAGGGCCATATCTCTTTAAAATGTTTGCATTCATTAGTTAACTTTGCATCTCAGAAAAGGAACGAGTTGTAAAATAAAAATCACTAAATAGAAGTTAAATAAAGTATTGGCAGTTTTATTCAATTTGTATTTATTGGGTCAATTTCATAACATCTATAGCTGCACACACACAAGCAAATTTAATTTTAGAATAAATTTAATGAGCAAATGTACCCTATCACATTTTTCCACATTTTTTTTAAAAATCAGGAATGAGATGGCTTGTTGACCTTCTCATCACAGCCTTCAAGTTAAGGTATCCACTACCCTAAAATTGTGAATTTTGCCAAAAATTGAGAATTTTTTTTATGGTTTTATTTTATAGATCATCTTATTAGCTTTATAAAAATACCAAGTTTATTATTTTCCGTTCACTAGGAAAAAAACTACAAGTGTTTTAGTAAAATCAGATGCCTTTACTTTAAGCAAGATGTCATACTTTAAAACGCGTTTTACTCGAAATGCGTTTTATTTTGAAAATGTTCAAACGGGGACAGCGATTTCTCAAAAATTTTAAAAATTAATCTAAAATAAAATCTAACTAAATAAAATAATAAAAATCTAATAAAAATAAATAATCTAAATAAATCTTTAAATTAATTGAAATCTTTTGAGTATGTTCTGTATAATAGTAGAAGTGTTTTAACCTTCAGATTTATCAATCATTGCTTCATTATGAAATTTACAGTACCTTATGGGAATATAATCATTGTTTCTTAAGCAATTTCATATAACAACTAAGATAAAATGCTCTAGTTTTTGTAAAAATTAAAATATCTCTTATCCTGAAGGTCATTTCAAAAATGAATAACATAGCAACACATCAGAATTGAAAAATTTAAAATTTGTTCACAAACTGTTGGTACAGAATGGGCCCCGTTTATGTTATTTTTTGTAAATTTTTACCCATTTTTTTCTCATTTTGGTAATAATAATTTCTTTTTCTCTTCTTAATTTTAGCATATTTTTCTTAAAATGTACTAAACAAATCTAAAAACCACAAATCTAAAACTAAAAAAATCCATACCTTCATTTTTTTTTAAAAAAAAGTTGTGTGTTGCAGGTCGTCAGATACCTTAATTCAGCTAACTTGCATTTATATTTACTCTTGTTGATCTTCATGCAAGAAAAATTTTGCTCACAGATATATGTCGTTTCAAACATAAGGAGTACTTTCCCAAAAAACTTTTTCATGCACGGAAATTTTTCAGCTAACATACGTTAGTAAAAGTCAATTGATGTCATAATATTAAATATTTCCTTCACACTATGATCTAATTTGAAAATTAATTAGTTCAAACTTCAGTTCCTCAGGTGCTGTATCAATATCAACAAGTAATAGCATAAGAGAACACAAATCGAATTTTTTAGGCTCAATTTTTCAAATAAATTTTGGTTCCAAGCAGATTTTCTGACTGTCTTGATGACCTGCTTTTTGCCCACCCCTGCCGGGGACACTTAAAAGGAACAGACGGCAACCTATTAAAAATTATGTTTATGTAGATAGGTCTTTTAAATATGAAATAACAAGTTAAATTTCGCATATAGTAAGATCTTATAAATTCGGACTCTTTTAATCGAATGTTACTTAACAATTATTTAAACAAAATATAACTAATAACCACAAAGGTCACCGAAGAGGATCCTAGATCGTCATTTTCGAAGTAGCTTTTTTTACTCTAATACATACCATATTTACTCGAATCTAAGCCGCACTATTTTTCCAGTATTATTTGTACTGAAAATCAGGTGCGGCTTAGAATCGAAGGCAAAACATTTGATGGATGAGGGAAAATTGAGTTTTCAACTCTTTCAAAAGGAAAAATGTAATTGTCCACTCTGGGCACTTGCATCGATGACTCATCCATTCCATGGTTTATCTTCAGTATTAGGTCACAATCCTGAAAATCGTTGTCAGCTCGTACTTAGAAAAAAGTTTTTGCACACGCTTTCCTTTTAATCACCTAAACATCAAAGGTATCGGTAAAGAATCAAGACGAGTTCACTAAGACGCAAATATGAAAAGGGAGGCAATGAAGGCAGTGGCCACTGAAAATTTGACGCGGATGAAACAAATATACGTTGATGGCATAAGCAAATATGACTTTGGCTTGTAAATTATTTTGGCAACAATCTTTCACTGGACTTAAAAATGGAACGTATTCTCAAATAGATGATAGTATTGCTCAATTTGTGCGGGACTTTCGATCTAAAGTGTTGTCAGTTACAATTCAAATGCTGCAATGCAAGGCAAAAGAAGCCGTTCAAGAAGGGCAAGTGCTTTGAATACTGTAGAATATATATCTGTTCCATGGAAAAAGTTTCCAAAGAGACTATAATACATTCTTTTCAAAAAATGTTGCATAACAAATACATTGGATGGCACGGAAGACGACACCGAGTGGAAAAATGGCGAAGCCCATACCATTTCCGAAGTCAGCTGTGACAATGAGAGTGACGAATCATTTTCGGAACATGATATTGATGGTTAGAGTAATTACAGGTTCATGTTCGCATTTGAAATTTTTAATGCTGGTGAAATAAATTAATTAATTATTGTAACAAACCTACTTCCCGTCTACCCTGTGACCTGGCTAAAGGTGTCGAAGGAAGTGAAGGATTATTCGACATGATAATTTCCAATTATTTTATTTATCACTTTAATCGACTCAAACACAAATCAATGCAACACTATAAATAGGATGATCCAGTCAGACAACAGAGGGAAGGGACGAGAGTCGCGTTTTGGGAGAATACATTTACTAAACCACTTTATAATAATAGTTCCTCCTTAATATTACTTTACACAGTAGATCTGTAACTAATGTCCACTTAACCACTTTAATACTTTAAACATCAACGTAATAGGAAGGTGACAATACCTGAACTTAGGCAGTCTTCTAATCAATTTAATTTATCAATCACAACTTCCTATCTTTAATCTTTTACAAGGCCTTTCTAACCCTTTATGGTAATCTTCATCTTGTATCTGTCTTGCCCCACTAGTTTACTAAATTTTAACCTTCTAACTTTCTGCTATCTAATCTTCTTCATTTCTAACTCACTAACTCCCTTTAACTCGCAAACTAGAGCTATATATAATAAACTTAATTTGCATATCCCTTTTGTTACTTAGGGGAAGATTGTGAATTTTGATAGCCTCAAAGAATATCCAAGAGGATTAGTAGGAGGTCGTGTATAGAACCGTCACAATTTCTCATTTGAATTTTTTTTATTTCTTAAGTATCGCATATCGATGAGCCTTAAACATATTTTTTTTATTTTTTGCAAAAACGAGTAGAAAATTAAGGGTGCGGGTTAGATTCCAGTAAATACGGTATGTAATGTATTGATTTGAGTTTTCTCTTGTGCAACTATTTACCCTTTTGCTTTACTTTATTTCATGATACATTTTCTTTTTACTGAACTGAATATTTAGCTAAATTTACCTTGACTCATTTTATAGGTCATTTTGCTTAATCTGGCCTTCATTAATCCAAACGACCTAGAGCCCCAATAAGTCCGGATTAATGGAAGTTCATCTGAACAAATAAATGAAGACTGATGAATATAGCTTTGATGCTCATCAATGACGCAATTCCTCCATGCAGAAAATAATACTTAAATCTAAAAATCACAAGGAGACATAAGTAAATTTTAAAGAAAATGAATATTATGATTCGAAACTTGATTTTGAATTGTATATCGAAGAATATTTGAATAATCTCTAGCATATTTTAACATCAATATTTTATAGTTAAGTATTAATATTTATAAAAAGATGTCGAAAATTTTATGTATTTAATTACGTATGATCTTTAAAAATAATTCATATAAATTTTGAAAAAGAAACAATATGTAATGACATATTAAAATAAATATTGTTCTTATTCGAAATTCTTCTAAATCAGTTGCTGTAATTGATTTGTATAATTTATATATTTTGATTGTTTTTAATAGGAATTGTTTCTAGTGTAATAATAATTTAAAAACACTGCTAACCTATATAAGAAAATAAAAGTCAATAAGGATCTAGATAATAAGTATTTTTTTTAAAAAAAAAACTTATCTTAATGTGGGCAGTATAGTTAATAATTTTTAATTTAAAAAGGCTTTTTATTTAAAACAGAATCTGCTTAAAGTTTGAATATTTTAAGGTATAAAAAATCGTTTACTATACCTTTTCAAGCAGGAGAAACAAAAATGAGAACTTGTCGCCAAAAACGAGCTTTCCAGAATTTACGTGTGAGTAAACTATTCTTTTACAAAAAGATAAATAAAATTTAACACAAAAAAAAAATTTAAATTCTCAGTCAAAATAAGGAATATTTCACAAAAACTATGACATCACCTTTTGTGTTAAGTGTTTTCTTTTATATGCTTCTAAACAATGATATTTTCTCAAATATTCAAAGTTATTGATATATAGTTAACCTTAAACAATAGGATTTAACAGTTATTTTTACATTGTGGCGTATTGTATAAAAATATGGAAGAAAACTCCTGAAGTATATTGATTTATTTTATTCACATATTTTAAAATCGATTCTATTAAAATATAGCTTTTGACAGGAATTTTGTTATGTCCGATAACAAATGTAACGTACAAAGACGTACTCGCGGGCAAGAAGTGTACCAAATTGTTCCTTTTAAATCATGAGCCTTAGAATATTTGTTCCAGTCTGGTAATGGGTTATCTATTATTTTGGAAATAATAGATAACCAATCTCATTTGAAACTATCACATTTCAGAATATAGGGTAGTACCCTCTTACTTTCAGAATGTAATTCACAAGCCTGTTAGTTTGTAGCATATTCCAAGACCCTAACACATTTGATACATATTCCACACTCCACTCCCCCACACAAGCATATTTTACGGACCTATTATAATAAGAATGTATTCCTCGTTAAATATTACTTTTAGAGTATATCACACGACAAACTGCTTTCTTTTGAATATATCTCATTCTCCTTTTATTTTAAATGTAAAATAACAACACAAAACTATACTTACTTACGAAAGCTCGTATGCATTTAAATACTTTAAACCGCTAAGATAAATTATAAAGTATTAATTAGAAAGCAGTTTCATTTTAATTATAGAATGTAAATAATATCTTTATTCATTTAGCTATACCAATTCAACTCTTTTTCTGAAAAACAGTTATAAATAAATTAAACAATACACTGTTGTGCACAAATGTATAATGTTTTACCAGAATGACCTTTAATAACTTCCAACACAGAAAACTCATTTTCATTCATATATTTCCCAAGGCATTTTCTAACAATGTTAATACTAAAATAAGTAAGTAGTATTTATATTTTTGTTTAAAAAAATTCTTAATAAAGGCGCAAAATTACATGCTTTAAGGAAGTAAAGCAAGAAAAAGTGAACTTAATTCGAATCGTAATAAAAATGTGCGAATAGTTCACATTTTTTAAAAATAATAAATCGAATAAATTACGGCTAAAGCCGAGAATTGATTCTAATAAAGCTTCCCTTCATTTAAAAACAGAAACAAATATATTAATTGAGAAAAATACCCTTAATTTTAATATTTTGAAAATTACATGTGTTTAAATTCAGATTTTAAAATAAGATGTAAGCAAAATTCTGAAACACTTTTCTCAACAGTTTGTTTTTTTACAGAAAAAGAAATCAGAAATACATTTCAAATCATACGAAATTCAAAAATACTTTTAATTGTTTATAATAGTTTTTACCTATAAATTAAGTTTTAAGTTTCTATTCATTCGACGATCCTATTATTTTTTATTGGTCTTATAGTTTTTGCATGCACAGTACACAAAATTTTTAAAAAATAATTTTCATTTTCTTCTATTATAAAAGTTTTATCATAACAAGATCTTTACTATTACAACAGCGATAATGGCAGCAGGAAGAGTGACTGCTGCACGAAATAGGAATGGTTCTGGGACTTGGCAATTGTGAAATGAAACGTGACTATAGCAGGAAGCGATGACCAAGGCGAAAAGATGCGACAACAAAATCCATGATATCATTAATTATATCATAGATTATAAAAATATTATAAAAAATTATGTGCTTTTAATGTTTACAAATTTTACCATTACCAGGAATAAATGAATAATTCATTAAAAGACGTGACAAAAATATTAGTTTCACGTGGAACGTAATATTGATGGATTAGGTTCCATCTACGGAACACTATTATTCATCCTGTTACGTGAACTATCCACCTTTATCACGAATTACTTCAAAAAATTATCTTCAAGTTCTGAGATTTCTCAGCTACTCAAATTGCCCCCCCCCCCCTCGGTCTTTTTAAAGAAAATGGATCGTGGATTTATTGCTGGTTATTTAAGGGAACATGGTACGATTTACACAAATTTTTTAATTATGATTTATCATTTGCACTAATATGTTAGCTCATTGTATGTATATGTAAAAACAGACTTTGTACTCAAAATTTCATAAAAAGTTAACCATTTAATTTTTTAAGAGGAAAATTTGAAACTCATGAAGTGATTTTAAAATGCTACTCCTGCAAAAATTAACGTACATATATGAAATTTGATTTACGTCAAACTATGTATAACAAAAGTTGGTATGGGTTTTGCGATAACATGATTGGTATTCGTGCAATACTTCTTTTTATGAATGCTTGTTGAAAATTCCTTAAAAAATGTGTCAATTCTCTAAATATAATTTTTTTTAAAAATAAGTATTGCTTTGATTGAAAAATGCATAGCCACTTTTATTCCATGTACTATTAGCAACAAGTAAAAAAAAATGTCCAAGTATTAGGCACAATAGAAAAAACGCCTTAGCATTTTAAATGAAGACAAACTAGTTAATTTATCTTTCCGAGATAAGTCAGTTTAAAATTTTGATTTTCCAATGAGATGTGAATAGAAACAAACGTAAAAGTTATCACAACTCTGCATTTTTTAAACTTACAGCTTTCAAATCTTGTGAGTTTGTAGAAAAGTATATAAAAATAATTTAGGCTAAAAAAATTAAATTTGATTTTTTGACCGATTTTTGGCAATTGATTTGTACTGTGTACCCTTAAGAAACAAAGCATAAAGACACTTAAAAGTTCTCTTATAATTATAAAGACATACTTATTTGCATCTCTGAACTCATGGATGCATTCTTGTCATCTTGGTGACTATTTAAAACTCGATACGTGGAAAATTTCTCCGAAATGTAGATCTATTTAACGAATGGTAATATTCTGAGTACATATGTATCTAAAAAGATCCATAACTTTAACGAATTAATAGCTAAGAAACTTCTAAACAGATATAAATTGTACAAACTTTTAAATAATTTTTCTTTTGTCGATATCTTTTGAATATGTAGGAATATTTTCTTTACGATTGGAAAAATTTGCTTGAAAACTGCTCCATTCAATTGCTCAAATTTCAATTTTTATTAAAAAGGAATTTAATTTTTAAAAATCAAAATCCTGCAATAGTATTTAAAAGATGGCTCTTGAAATATTAATAAGCAACACACCTTTCTAACTTATAGCAAACACTAACTGAAAGATGTTTCAGTTTATTATAATCATGTACATGATAAGGTGGTTATTTATTTCATTTTTAAAGGTAAAAAATGGCAAAAAGCACCAATCGAATTATTTGAAATTGATTAATAGAGAGATTTTTCTTTAGATGTCAGTTTTTAAAAAAATAATCATTTTTTTTTTTGGTCTTTTAAATTCTTTAAACGTTAAATTTAACAAACTCACGAATGACAAACTGCATTTATCATATTTGTTTCCGAAGATTGTAGAATTGCTGTTGCACCCGATGTCGAGTGTTATTTAGGGGGAAATGAACAGCTGTTATATTAATGCCAAATCAACTTAGCTGAATCAAATAAATGATCGATTTTCAGTAAATTTTAAGCATGAAAAATAAATTTTTTTGAGCTAATTCTACAAAGTTGACTTGTATATTTATCTCTTTCAAATTTCCCTTGCAAAGAATTGTTTGCTATTAAATATATTCATATCAGTCGCACAGAAATTTCAATTAAATATTCAGGTGATACTTTTGTGATTTATAACATACGCAAACACTCATATGAATTAAAATTCCATTGTAAATGTTACTGAATGAACTGTAATTTTAACGTCTAATTACGAAGTACGCCTACAAAACCTTAAACTTTCGAATACTGGCGAATCTTTGGGTTGAATCCAAAATCTTTTGATGGATTGTCTCGATTATCTTACAGTTTAAATTCAGCTCTCAAAAGCGAAGGTTGTTCTTTGAAATTCAAAGCATTACCAGCTCCTCATAGAGAGGCAAGTCAGTTTTTTACTGCTTCGTGTAATCACAAAATAGTTGCCAACAGAACACCCTAACTTGAATGAATTTCAAATTTTTATTCCATGTAGTTATTATTAAAATATAATTTAATATTTCCAAATTAAAATTATGCAATCAGTTTTAATCCTAACAACGATTCACATATTCAATATTAATAACGAAAAGGAATTTAGTGCGGAATAGCTACAAACAAAAGTTCAATGTCTGCTATTTTTTGTTGATGGATGAATGATTTTGTGACGTCACATTTTGAGCAACGCCAGGGCTATTGAAGGGGAACCTCATAATTTTGAACCAAAGTCAAGTAACAGGACGATAGTCGAGCAAGCAATCCATTCTCCAAACTCCCACACTACGCCAGCGGAAGGGATTTGAGTCTTGACAAATTTCACGTGCCTCTCTATATGGCGGATCTTCAGTGGCACCAAGACTGGAACACACGACTCCATGACGGCGGCCACGAGTTCACGACCACCCCTCTTTATAGCTGCCCAGCCCCAATATTTTCCCAAATAGTAATGGAAATTTTTTTTAAATACAAACGCGTATTGATATCACAACCTAAGTTTGAAAAACTACTCACGTTGGTGTGGTATTTAAGTTTAGAGAGTGTAACGCCAATACAGGTGTCGCTCTCGTCACTTCATCCAAAATTTTGAGATCCGTTTCTAATAGCCTTAGTGCAGCTTCACAAAGTACACTTAAAAAAAATCAAATGCGTGAGAGTTAAAAAGGGAATAGTTGCTACAAAAATGATTTTGAACGAAATACAATACAGTGCTTCCGTCGGACTATATCACTTCATTGTACTAATAAACTTTTCCTTTCAGAATTTCAGGTTTACAACGACATGAATCAAAAAAATAATTGCAATAATGAGATTAAGTTTATGAAGCCACGTTTCACCGAGTCGGAAAAAGCATAATCAAACTCAGTCACCTTGAATGGTGTCGGTTCACTGGAGGACAAAGATTGAAGGACGTACTGAATATTTGCTATCATATGACAAAAGGACAAATGCTTCGTATAACAGTTTAAAATATCTTTCAAAATAACTAGAGATGTTACTCAAAACTAAAAAGGTATCAACTGACAGTGCTTATAATCTATATTTTATAATGCATATTTGTTATAGATAAGATGCAAGGTTCAATGTGTGAGTATCCTCTAATAAATTTCAAAGATTTGTTCTTATTTAGATATATAAGAAGCATACACCTGAATGAATCCGCCCCTTACACTATAACACATCTTCACGTCATTAATAAAGATCATAGCACAAACACGTAACATCCCTACGTCATTGTATAGTCATAGGAGGTGAAAGAAGCATTCGTCAATTTAAAAGAAGGGCTAAATGATCAAACTGACAGTGCTTCTACTCTATATTTTATAATGCATATTTGTTGTAGATAAGATGCAAGGTTCGATGTGTGAGTGTCCTCCAATAAATTTCAAAGATATGTTCTTATTTAGATATATAAGAAGCATAAACCTGAATGAATAAGCCCCTTACACTATAACACATCTTCACGTCATTAATAAAGGTCATAGCACAACCACGTAACATCCCTACGTCATTGTATAGTCATAGGAGGTGAAAGAAGCATTCGTCAATTTAAAAGAAGGGCTAAATGATCAAACTGACAGTGCTTCTACTCTATATTTTATAATGCATATTTGTTGTAGATAAGATGCAAGGTTCGATGTGTGAGTGTCCTCCAATAAATTTCAAAGATATGTTCTTATTTAGATATGTAAGAAGCATAAACCTGAATGAATAAGCCCCTTACACTATAACACATCTTCACGTCATTAATAAAGGTCATAGCACAACCACGTAACATCCCTACGTCATTGTATAGTCATAGGAGGTGAAAGAAGCATTCGTCAATTTAAAAGAAGGGCTAAATGATCAAACTGACAGTGCTTCTACTCTATATTTTATAATGCATATTTGTTGTAGATAAGATGCAAGGTTCGATGTGTGAGTGTCCTCCAATAAATTTCAAAGATATGTTCTTATTTAAATATATAAGAAGCATAAACCTGAATGAATAAGCCCCTTACACTATAACACATCTTCACGTCATTGATAAAGATCATAGCCCAAGCACGTAACATCCCTACGTCATTGTGAAAGAAGGAGGTGAAAGAAGCATTCGTCAATTTAAAAGAAGGGCCAAATGATCAAAGATGACAAGAAATTACTTATTCCCTATTTCCCACAGATAACAGTACGTCTCATTTTCCTTAGGAATGTCTGCATTTTCTCGTTTGTCATTTTGGGTGTGATGTCTGTCAGCTTTCACGTCATTTTTTCTCTACAACTGATGCTTGAATTAGAGTACAGGTACAAATGTTGAGTATATTTGTTCGACATTTTGGTTCCAATGCTTCTCATCATTATTGTATTTCACCATATTCCTACGCTATAAATTTATCATTTCCGTTTACTTCGATGAAATGTCGATTGCATCTTCTTCCACATATTGCGTCAAAGAGTAAGAATTCAACCTTGATTTGCAATAAAACATGTTAAATTCTCCTTCAATGACAGTAACATTCAGTTAAATAGCTTACAAATTTTTCTGTAGAAAAATATATCTAATTTAACAAGTCATGTCTTTACATATGTACAGTAATCTTGATTTTATTCACCTTTTATTTAGGTAAATTAAATTTTTTTTATGCTGCGAAAAGTTTTTTTTTTATTTGCCCCAGGTACTATTTTTAAATTGTAACATTTCAAAATCTTTTCCTGTTTTCTCTTTTTTAAAGTAGACATACAAAAATTCTCAAAAAAAAAAAAAAAAGAAAAGATAAAAATCCATTTTTTAATGCCTGTTCAAGGTTACAAATGCAGTTCCTAAGTCGTAAAAAACCATTCTGAACTCAGAAGCACAGATTATCTTCCCTTTCCGACAAAAGGTTTCTCAGACTCGGAGAGAGAGTTTTTATTAGGGCCGTCCTCTAAAGCAACAAAAGGCTATTGGCAATGGTCCTCGTAGTTTTGAGCCTCTTTCAAGTGACGAGGACGACACCTGTGCTGACAACATCTTCTAACTTCCACACCTAATCAGTGGGGGACATTGAGCCTCAACAGATTTAACATGCATCAGCCCCCTCTACAAGGTGGGTCAGTGGCAACAGGCCTCTAAACCACGACGCTTCGACCACGGGTTCTTGACCTTGACCCCTAGGGGCGGTCATATTCTCAATCTCAGAGAATAAAACCTAAAGATAATTTATAATTATCCCTCCGATGGCTTCTGACAATCTTTTTTTAAAATTGATGTGGGTATATATGGATTGAAAACTTCACACCTCTTGACTGAAAATTTCAATGAATGTCTAATGCATTACCAGTAATTTTCATGAATTTTACCGCTGATATATAGAATTCAGCACTTAAAGAAAATACAGTGGGTAAGTTACTGATATGTTAGATTGGTTGGAAATACCTGTACACATCGTAAGCCACACAAAGAAAAATACAGCTATTTTCCCTTGTTACAAACAGTTTTAAATTTTGAAATCCTTGATGCTTGTCCTTTTAACATATTTTACATATATTTATCTCAGCAATAAAGAGATAATTTTTTTAAAAAAAAATTAAGGTTTTAAAATGGGTAAAGAGGTTATTTTATATCTTACAAAATCTTCATATCATTCTGAAATATTAATAACTTTTAAATATGCAACATAAATAACATAATGTATCCATCTTGAGTAAAAGATGTTTATCATTCAAAATCTGGATTAGATGTTATTCATGTTGACATCTAACCCATAAAATATGAAATACAAAATGTTTTACAAAGTTCTTATCATATCACGAATTCGTTGCTTTCCAACCAACTTCACACTCTAAAATTTACAGCATTCACAGGGAAGATAATTTATTATATTCGCTACTGCAAATATATCTTCAGTATCAAAATCACATAAGTTATTAAGTAAAAATAAGTAAAAACAATTTATGAATCTTATTACTCTTCCTTTTGTAATTTGTTACTTTAATAGTAGAGAAGATAAAAATCCTGATAATTTTTTCCCGTTAAAACTAAGTGCATATAGCCAAATCTTTTAATTTATATTGTGTTATTTTTATAAAATTTAAAATAATTGAATTCGACTATGGTAGAAAGGCTTATTCGTAATACAAAAAAAAAAATGTTTGAAAATATTATTACATGACATTTGACACACTTTTTCCCCCTCAAAAAATCAAAAGATTTTTTGTAAATGTGACTTGTATGCTGGGAATGTTCGCCTAATAAATGCTATCTCAGTTGCCCTTTAAATTATTGCAGTGTATTTAGGTAAGTCCCGTTTTATATGTAATCGTCCTGTTTTTAAGTGACTTGCTACATTGTTGCTAAACAAAAATGTCTCGTTTTCAGAAAGAGAGAAATTGATTGGTGATTTTTGAAAAATATTAAATGAATAAATATAGCGCGAATACCTACTAATGTTAATAATCAATCCACAATTAATTCAAACAAAGAATGCTAAAAAATTTTCACTTTTATTTCAAATTACACTAAATTACTTAAGTAAATTTTTTTAAAATAGAATATAAAATAAGAGTCATTTATTTCGACGTGTTAATTCTCTTTCTTTTTCATTCTTGAAAATTAGTAATGTCCCGTTTGGGGTGGATTAAATGTAGTATGAAAACACTTCACACTAAAAATTTTTAATATATTAACAAAAAAATAATGCTACAATGATGTTTCGAAAAAGATTTGATTGAAAATATCGTTTTGATCAATGTTTCAAGATCAAAATATCAAAAAAAGATTATTCTGAATCAAATTTGTATAAATTTAAAAGTATATTTCCTCATGCCTTGCCAAAAACAATGCACATAAACTTGAAAAACAACTCTGATGCATATAATGAATAATGGATATAATTTGTGATTATTCAGCATTTGTCATAGTAATGCTGTCGCAAGTCATTGAACTACTACATTTTTCGGCCTTCAGAGTTGAAATATTTTTTTAAATAACCGTCACATCACAGACTCATTGTAAATGTCTGACAGAAATAACTTGCATAACCAAGGAAAAGCCGGCTACAAACTCGTAATACCAGAACTTATCTGCTACTATTTTTAACCATAAAAATGTCGTACAAAAGAAAGGGATTAAAAATATAGGAAACAAAGTATGTGATATGTTACGTAACTGATATGGATGATTTTGCGAGAGATGATATCTTACCACAGTTTAACTTTAATATTAAACTTTATATCATAACTTAAATTCATACATCATAACATTATGATATATTGCACAAACAAAACTGCAATAGTATTATGCAATAAACCTATTCGTCATTTTATTCGGATATTATACCAGTGATAATATAAATACTATCTTTTTGTGCCAGCAATTTCTCCATTCTACCCCCAAAATAAATACACTATTAATGCGTGTGGATTTACTTGCCAACCAAATATTCAAAACTAAAGTATCATTATCATTACTAAAACGCAGTATTTTCAAAAGTTTAGAACAAATTGAATTAATTTCCTTCTTCAGAAAAATATAAAAAATTCGAATAATTACTACATTGATAGAAAAAAATCCTAACCCCCAAGAAAAAATTATTGTAGGCTTATGAAATTTCGGCAATACATTTTTCTAGGTAACATAACTTATTAAAGTTTCAAGATTACATTTAATGTAGAAGTAGGAAGATCATTCCAAATGTGAAAAGATGGTACATTAATAACCGATGTAACCACCAGAATTTTAAATATAAGCATGCAAACGTGCGTACATTTTGTCGTACAGGTGCTGGATGTCCGTTTGTTGACTGGAATTCGATGCTTATTACACCTGGTTGGTCAATAAAGGAATGGTATAAGCTGGTTATGGATGACGCTTGAGTTGGTGTGTGTGTCTCTCTCTCGTCGCAGTTATTCACCATTCGTACGTGTTAGCTAACAGGCTTAGGCAACTCGTCAACACTCTATAAAGCATCCTGAGTTGTAACAGTGGCATGAGGGCATGTTGGGTTGTAACAGTGGTATGAGGGTACCTGTTATCTTACTGAAAAACACCCTCTCGAATACTGTTCATAAATGGCAACGCAACAGGTTGTATCACCAGACTGGCGTACAAGGTTTGCAGTCAGGATGAATGGAATAACCACGAGAGTGCTCCTGCTGTCACAGGAAATTGCTCCCCAGACCATAAATTCAGGTGCAGAACCAGTGTGTCTAGCTCGGAGCTAACCTTGAAATAACCAATTTGTAACACTTTGTTGTGTTACTGTGCTGCTAACCGCATCTCAAATTTATGTTGGATGTAACACAATGCGCCACTGTCATACACCAAACACGGCGGTCTTCCCTCATAGTAGTGCTTCATGGCTACCTGTAACTTGGTCTTCTTGAGGCAAAATCTTCCCTTGACCACTGCTACTAACAAACATGCACAGTAGATGCTTCCTACCAAGCCTTTCTGCAATATCACAAAAAGAAAATCCACTTTTTCTTAACCTTATTGCATGACCTTGTTCAAACTCAATGAGGTGTTGATAATGGCTTCTCTGTCTTCTTAAAGGCATTCTTGATTAACACTACGTCAAATCTCAACGATAAATAATGTTCACGAACTTTACAGTGCGTATTTAAAGCAAACCTTATTTGCATGTCCATATTCATGCTATTAGCAGCACACTAATGCTCGTAGCGCGAAACTTGAATCGATGTAATCTTTCATATATATAAACACGCTTACCGAATTTAGTTTATCTTGCACAACTCCTTCTTGGTGTAAGGATTTTTTCCCCCATTGGTGTACATCACGTTGATGGTCAACCTTTTACATATTATTAATCTGTTTATTTTACATACAAGTCCAGATGTTGTAAAATAATGCTAAAACAATTTCATATGACGCTTCTATCATTGCCAAATTTCCCCAACAAACTTTAGTGCACACATATATTTGATCTTCTGATATCTTTCTTTATCTTAATTACATATTCTTTTCGTTACTCAGATACAAGGACTGGCTATATCCCCTCCCCCTATTTTAATCTCGATGCTTTGCTATATAATATCTTTTAGGATCAGGTCTTCTTACGTGAAAGAGTAATTTCACAAACAATGTAAAACGAATTACCCGTAACGATTTTACCCTGCTATAAATAACAACTCATTTTCGCACTACTCACTGCATTCACGCTTACTATCATTCTCTGCTTTGGCTTTTCTTATTTTCTCTTGAATTCTGAAGGATAAAAACATTAGAATTTTGTATTAAAATAAAAAATATATAAAATTCTAAATGCTTAAGGAAAATAGATAAAAAAATAAGTAATTCCTCTCTTTCACATAGAAATTTAATTTTGAACAGAAGCAAGTACGTCGCAAGTCAAATAGTTAAATGTACGCGCCTTTTCACGTTAAAAACTAAAACTGAACTGATAGTTTTCTGGCGTATAAAATGGATTTAGCTTTGGCTCCTGTATTAAGAGAGTAACTATGTGTTCACAAGGATCCGTTGCCCTACTTGTAATCAAGCAATGCTCCACAGGTTAATCACCACCGTAAGATACATACATATTGAGATAAGGGTTAACACTTTAAAATATTAATAAGGTAGTTAAAATTTGACAAATTTAACAATTTTCAATAAATATCTTAACTGGAAAAAGGATTTATTTTTACGCTTTTATCTTTTTGATTCATTTTAGATATATTTTTTCCGATACTTTCAGAGACTGAATTTTTATTTTGAAATACCTTCATTATGATATTTTTCAGATAAGAAAAGGTGCATTCTTTGATTAAAGCACACGGGACGAAGTATGCCGATTCTTCTGTATAAAAACAGCACGTTTATTACTCTTTTCAAAATGACTGGACAGTTTACACTAACGTCTACGATATTTCACTCCTTTACAACGAATTCTTTTTCCACGTCGTAAAACATCTAAAGTCACCATAAATCTTCCACTGTTTGATTTTTATCAGACATGTTGATAGGACTGGATCAATGATTTTTAGAAGATTTTATAATACTCTGTTTCACCAAGTCTAAACTGTTTTTTACAGATGACTAATTTTTCTGGAGACAGTTTTCTTGTTATGGCAAAAACTGTGATGAACCAAATGTTTCTATACAATATACAAGCTAATCTAGTTTCGGTTTAAAATTCAAGTTTGTGAGAAGTATATCTGGGTAATTTGAAAGCAGATAAAAGTTAAGGGAATGATTTGAAATGGCAATCAGATCCTGTCGCCGAGATGTTCCCTGTGAACTTTTAACAAACAGAGACGCTGAAATTGTCAATCAAAAGTTTGTTTCGAATTTCCGTCGGTAGGGAATAAGATACCAAAAAAAAAAAAAAAAATCTGTCCCTAAGATTGGATCTGAAACATTAGTAAGATCGTAAGTCCCCTTAAAAGTGTTTCTCAACCCGAAGTTGAGAGGGGAAATAAAAAAAGAAAATTAATAGCAGTGATATATACTGATACAAACAAATGTTCTTGCTGCCTATTTTTCCAACATCATCAAAATATTTTGAGTCTGTAGATGAAATTTGAACAAATTTCTTAGAGCTTTAGTTCAATTATATTTTAAAGTATGAACAAAAACTTTTAAAATATAATTTTATTATACTTTAGTGTTTGGAGTTCACACTCAATAATTATCATTTTGAACTAAATAAATCTTTTTAAAAAAAAGTTAAAATATTATTAAATTATATTTTCTTTAATTTTATAAGTTTTGGTTGATTGGGATATATTCTTAATTTAATGCTTGCTTATGTTAGTCAATATTGTAAGAAAAAATCTGAACAGGAAATGTCTTTGAATATATCTTTGAGTAAGAGTACGGTTTGAATTTGAATATTATTCAATAAATACTGATTTTAATCATAAATGTGATAATGCATTTGCATTTAAAATGGCATTTGAATTCTCATTTAAACCTTTGTACTCAATCGAAAAGATAAATATATCGTATAGAATCAGAAGTTTTTATAAAATTGTTTTCCTTTTTGTATTATTTACACCATTTTTCGTATCATTGCTTTAGGACAAATGTGATACAGGATGTCAGATAACTGATTGACCGATTAATTCATAAAATCATTATTACTTTGGATTATTTTAAACCACGTTGCCAATTATTATATGTCATATAATTATATATAACTAGCAATTTAAATTATAAATTACATAATATAAAGGAATGATCCTTGGATAAGATCACAAAAAGCAAGTACTGTTTTCTTTATTGCATCTCAAGTTTTTATTCTAGCGTTATTGTTTTCTCTTTCAAATCGATGGAAGATGACTAATTTACTATTTCATGTGAATGAACTTAAAAGTTATAAATTTGAATAAAAGAATCGTATATAATCATCATCAGTTACTAGTTATCACACAGTAAAACTAAATTTGAAACATCAATTACTCTCTCACAACACAGATAGTATCAATTTAAGCGTTTCACAAGATTAATAACACATATTCTAACACCTTCTTAGGCAATTTATTTTTTGGAATCTTAAAATGAAACTATAGTACCAAATAATAATTACTATCAATTTAAATGAAATATAATATAAAAAAAGTTTTGAATAGAATTTTCTCAAATTCTTTAAAAGTGAAAAAGTATTGTATTATAATTACACAGAGACATCCGAAATTCCATATTAATATTATTTTTTAATGCAAAATATTTCAGCTAAGTTGTTTGAATCGTCTTTTTTTTTCATTTTTTAAAACTGTGTTGTATTTTTAGTTGGTTTAACATAGAATGTAGATATAAATTACGAAAATGTCATTTCGTTTACTATAATTTGTTGTCCTTTCTGATAAATCTAAGGAATAGAGCTATAAAACCGAAAGGAACTAATATCCATTTATACAATTCGGAATCCATTAGGTCCCTAGGATTAGTTAACTTATTTTTAAAATAAAGATAAAATGCGGATTTATTTATCTGGTTGCATGAGTAGAACATTTGATTAATCCTATTTTGCAGCTCAATTTTTAGAAAAAAATTTAAGATGTTTTTCAGCAAATGTGTTGTATTAAACTTAAGAAAAAGATCATTACTTTATCCATCAAATTAAAAAATATATGACATTGATAAAATTTTTGACAAAAAATTGGCTTACCTTGCAAAAATATTATGAATAATAGTACTCGGCCAATAAAGCCTTCTAAAATTCCATAAGTTCGCAGAATATTTAACATTTGATTTACAGAAAAAAATATAATTTAAACAATACAAAAGAAAATTTTAAAAAATGTGTAAGCACAATAAACAGTAGTGATCAAATAGAGCTGATCAATATGGCGCCACGTGATGAGAAAATATGCACGTCCAAAAGTACTTTAGCATACTCGAAATTTCCCTTGAGTTAGTCACGAAAAAATCCCATGATTAACGAGTTAGTAATTGGGAAATCTATTTCGAATGTGACTGGGTTTTATATAAGTAACAGTATATGATACAATATAGCTAATTTCCAAACAATATGCATAGTTCAAAATATATGCATTATACTACATTGCGAAAATTAAGCAATAAAATGTTTGAGGTACATCAAACGCTATTTAAAAATTTTGCAGAAACACACACAGACAAATATTTTTGATGGATTTGAAAATTCTATATTAATCTATGTAAAATTATTAATACCTTCAAATTTTATAAAAAATTTTAAAAAATTAACCAATGATAAATACCAGTTTTTTTAAGTAAAAAAAATATCGCTTACCTTAAACTCAAATTGTGACCATTATCAGAAAATATTGTCCTTTTTAAAAAAAATGTCCACTTCTTAAACAGATTTTCGCTTATTTTTAGTGTACATTTCGAACTGTCGGGGGGAGGCGTTATAGAAAAACAATAAAAGTGATTCCAACTGTTGTTTATGAGGTATTTTGCATTCGAAAACTGTAAATATTGCTTATTTATCTTAAACATGTGCTAGATTTCTTCGAAAGACTAAAGGCTTTCCCGTACAGTCACGAAGAAATAACAAACATTCGCTGACGTCTGAACATGCCAAATAGCTGCTTGTGATGAAACAATAGAAAATAATTTTAGCGACAAAAAGACTTGATATCACGACTGCACCTCTACATTAAAACAGGTTGGTTACTAATATAATGAGAAATATTCCAAAGTAAAAATCTCTTTATTTTCGTCACACAATACAAAGCTCGATTTTTGTTGTTGATTTATAAGGAGTTTAAAGATTTATGTAAGCAAGTTCAGGTTAATTTATATTATTGGAACAATTATATTTCGAAATAGGCGAAAAATTTGTCTATTTATTTTACTTATAGAGTCTGTTGTGTTTCAATGTCTAAGGAGTTGTGATATAAGATACTATTAAAGGTAATTCGAAAAACAACATATGACATTTAATCCAAATAGTACTCTAGATCATAGGTTCTCAACGTAGGTGATAACGCCCCCTTGTTAGCGTTTGCGGCTTCCAGGGGGGCAGTAAAAGACCCACAGAAAAGTAGGGGGACATTGTGATGGCATGGAGGGGCCTGGGCAGATTAACCAAATATAGTCTAAAAAGGACTAAAAAAACACTCTGACACTCTCCTAACAAAGTAAACTTTAATACTGTTTACCTTATGTTGATTGTATGTATTTAAATCATTTCTATCACATGTACGAAAATTCACATATTTCGGTAGTTCGAGAAGTGGATGAAAAACTTAAAAATTATATTACATTCAGACCTAAATTAAATTGAATGATATAGTAAATTTTAATTTCTGTAGAGCAAGTGTTGTCTTTGTCCGTGAGCAGTAGGAAAAATGTTTCGTCCACTGCATTTCAATACGTATATTATCCAAGAAACATAATTAAATATGTTAACCAGGAATTACGTGTGATTCTTTAAAGACTGAAACTGCCAATTTATTTATTTTAAAAGCAATAGTTTATTATGAATTACTTCGTATCATCAAACCCCTTGCCTGTCTTTATAACAGGTAAGATAAAACTTTTATTCCACTCTTTTAAATAAAGAAGGAATCCAGTAGCATTTCAATTCGAATGATATCCTACCTATGACTAAAACATATAATATTACACATTTAAATATGTGTGTGGCAATAGCTATTTCAGATTCGCAAGTAAAAACATTGGCAGTTTTGTAAAAAATTAATTAAAAAAATATATTCTATTGATATTTTTACCACGTATTATGCACACTTTTATTTCTCTAGAGTGAGAGGGGGTGGTATCGAATTATTCAATAGAAAAGGGGGGGGCATTTCAAAAAAGGTTGGGAACCTATGCTCTACGTTAATAAAATGCAACTTTATATAAGAAATTATCTTCTATTATCTACTTTTCAAAATCCCTTAATGATGTCTGAAAAGCACGCCTTCTCATAATGGTTGGCAATACTTCTTTACATGCTTTCAATCACAATGACGGAGTCTCAAAGGTTTGGAAGTTTTTCAATTCCATTTAATATGCAATCTCTACTCATCTTCGTAATGGGTCGGGTAACGGATGCAGAAAAGGTCAACCACATGGATGAAAAACGACTTCC
Organism: Trichonephila clavata; assembly: GCA_019973975.1. NCBI lineage: Eukaryota > Metazoa > Arthropoda > Arachnida > Araneae > Nephilidae > Trichonephila > Trichonephila clavata. The sequence goes on from BMAO01007209.1 coordinate 42,338, forward strand.
TCGTACAGGTTCTTTCAATTTTGGAAAGTCAATGGTAGATTTATATCAAGACTACATTTGGCACGAAGTAGCATATTCCAACCGTATCGGAGCAGCTGTACCGTTAAGACAAGAGTAACGAGGGGACAAGCATTGTCATGGAGAATGAGTGGCCGAACCTCGAGCAAATGAAATCGGGTTTTGTGCATTTTCCTGTTCAATTTTTGATGAAAAGCACGATAGAATAGTCCTGCGATACTTTGCCTACTTCGAATTCTTACTTTGCTAATTACATTTTGGTGACCGTAAGAAAAATTATGATCTGTTTAACCTTCGACAGAATTGATCGTGAGGAAAATGAAGCTCTCCAACGAAAATCCGTACTGTGATACACATCGTATACTTCAGCCAAAGCAATATGTATTCCATTCGGGTTATTACCACATAGTTTCAGTATTAAAGAAAGTCTTATATTACAATAAAATTGATTTTTATTTATATTAAACATATATCAATACCTTGTATGTTTGTGATGGTTGATATTTTTAACTGTGAATAAGTAAAGTCTTCATGGCAGTACTTCTTGCAAGACTAACTTTTAGCAGTCTGCCTGTTTAATCGTTTAAATAATTTTGATACTTTCTATGAGTTCATTTTTTCCCTTCGGTGCAGTTACTTCATTAAACCGCACACACTCTCCATGGGTTTTAAATCATAAAATAGGACGAAGGAAGTAGTTCGATTTATTGTTTTTGAGTCAAGCTACGGGGACTTTTGATGTATTGCAAGGAGCAGTCTTGTTGGAAGATCAAGTCAACGGATATATCTTCAGGTGGAATCATAAAATACTCAAAAACTTCTGTGTATATCAGAGGTACTTTCCTCTAAAAATGCGTAGCTTTCCTAAGCTCTCATGATTCATACATTTCACCCTAACTTTACTAGTTGTTGAAAACTATCGTATAAAAACTTAGTGTTTGCAATGTCAAACACGGATATCCTGATGGGTTTGGAAAATTAATTCTTCGATTTATTTCTAAACAATGTGTTATTCTAGTCGTGAATACCCTAATCCAATCTGTATATGTGTGACCGTACTATTGCTCTTTTTGCTTATAAATAATTATTATGTTTGGAGTACACATAATTGAAAATCCTGATCATGGAATCGTCGCAGTGTGGTACATGTTGAGGAAACCATTCCTTATTCACGCAAACTTATAACAGGTCATTTTCAACTTATGAATAACAGGTTTCTGAAGCAATTTTCCTCACGATACATTTCCGCATTGTCTTGTCCTAGTGTGATAATTCATTTACGATCACTTTTTGCAACAATATTTTTAAAATTTTTATTTTCACATTAAACTTTAAAAATTTTACACGCAATCCCTTAACTGCAATTTTTTCGGCTACCGTCAGTTGACTAAATTATTCACTGCGCAAAGTCACAATGTGCTAAATTCATGTGATGCCGCATGATAACGAAAAATACGTGTTTCTAGCCAATGAGTTCATAAATTTATGTGTCGTCATAGTTTATAGTAAATGCAATCATGTGTTTCCAGCTAATCAATTCAAGCGCTTTGTTGTTGCCAACTTTTGCTTTTTACAGAAACTTTTAAAAAATATATATCCGTAAACAAAATAATGTACATAGGGGGGGGGGAATACACTTAATTTAAAATTCAATTATAAAAAATGTAATTTTCTTTTTTAATTTAAAAAATTTTTTGAAGAATTTTGGTATTTGAATATGTTTACCAAATAACCAAATTTGAAATTTTATCTGATTTTTTCAAGTACACCTTAAGTCTAATATCAGTTTTGAATTCAATGAAGAACACATATTAGCATTTAACATGGGACCATCATGAACTCAGTCTATTGCACCCTCAGTAGAGTTCTGTACGGTCTTTCGCACAGTGTATTTTTAACTGCTAACAATAACTTAAGATTGCTAACAATTTTTTTTAACCACCACAACAAAATTTTACCATTTACTCTGACCAATCACAAAACTTATCAAATATTCTAACATTTTGAATCGCTTCTTGGTATATTTTAATTTTTTGAATAATTTCAATAATTTTTAGAAAGTTTCTAAAAATTCTCTAGAGACAAGAGAGTGTAAACATACGTCAACTTACAAACATTTAATAATTTCTTCGGTCGACTTCGTTATTTATTTTCACAGATATCGTGCATTTTACAACACAATGCAATGTTTTTCTTGATTATTTTAGCATTATGAATTAGGAATGTATATCTCAGAGGAAGTATAGGTATGCTTTAATATATAGATCTAAAAATAATTATTCAAAGTTTAACCTTGTGGTAAAAGATTAAATTAGTAATTTAAGTACTTTTTTCAAAAACTAAATCATATGCTCACGATACATTTTACTGCAACTTCAGTAAGAAATATTCTTGAAATATTATTAAAGAATGGATTTATTAAAGACTCAAGCTTGGTCTAAGTATTACTTTTTAATGAAGTAATTACCTCAATTCTTTCTACAGATAGTATCAAATAAGTAATACCTTTTTTAAAACTTAATTTAAAACAGTTTGTTACACATCATTGTTACGACTGACGGCTTAAAATAGAACAAAAACTGCAAGGTTTATTGTTTAAATGTTAGACATGCAGAATGCCCCTTGCAAAAAAGTGAATATAACGAACGTTTTTACAAATAAGGTCATCAAAAATCCTGTACTACGTTATCATTATAAAACTCATTTTTTCTGTGAATGGCGCTAATAATTATTAATAACTTTTTTCATAAATATTTATTTTTTCATTAATATCTGTGTTTCAAAATTTTCTCTTCATTAAATTTAGTAAGAATACTAATAACTTTTACTTAGAATACTAATTAAGAATAATTTGATAAATTAACAAGTTACCACATTTATCCGAATATATGAAAACAGTATTTTAATAGTTAATAAAATGTATTAAATTTTTTTTATAAAAAAATGTATTTTTTCTTTTTAGAAGATAAAAATAATAAAATTACAACAAAGAAAATGCAACATTTTCATAAAATCTCTGAATCAAAAGCAATTTGTCAAAAAATCCAAATATTACCAATTCGTCTGAATTCAATCATAATTTAGTTACGCGAAAATTTAATTTTTTTTCTTTCAGATCTGAACAAATTTATATCAAGGCAAAAGGGAAAACTGTCATTACGATTATTTCACCTTTTATTTTTAAGATAAATAAACATTAAGGAAAAATAGCCTCGGATATATATTCTATATCTCTCGATTTTGTTTAACGACCATAACATGAAATATTTTTAATGGGTCGTATAGATATAATGTATTTTCAAACAAATAAAAAAACGAAAAATAAAAAAGTCACATTTGGGACTTGACGTGCGTTAAATTTACTTTACGATCATTATCAGCCTGCACTCGAAACTTCAAGGGCAGCTCTACGCGTGGCAGTTAGCCAGGCCATTTATCACTTCTGGTGCAAGAGAGCAAACTACGGTTAATTTTTATTCATTTTGTTGCAAATTCAATGAAGATTTCCACTTCCGTAAGTTTTCAGCTTCCGAGAGAAAAGAAGTTTGCACTTAATGATATCAATCATGTTTGGTTGATGTCATGAGTCACCCAGTTAGCTAAATTTTTACTTACACGTATTTGTTTATATACCATTAATTGAGTGAAAACTGATTGTCAGAAGGAAACCATGCAATTAAATATGTAGAGTAATTTTTCCTCAAAATAGATTGTGGTTGTTACACAATTGGATGAGAACACGTGTAATAGTAATGGGAAATTCTTGGGCGGTTAAGAATGTAAATGCTCTGGTATATGCTAATTAAAATACTGAGAGAGAGAATTAATTTTATTTCATTAAAGGCACAGATTAATTTTTTAAAACTCATCACATTTTCTGAAATATATATTTAGAGTTAGATTTTAAAAAATAAAAAGAGTATAAGTTGGAGCTGTAGGGAAAATCCGGAACATTTGAGTTACACTTACATATATAATTGTATTCAGTTTTATTCTAAATTTTGGAAGATGGACGGAAATATTATTTATAAAATTCAGTTATCTGTGGTCACAAAATCTAAAATTCGTATCGTTTGTAAATTTTAAAACAAAAAGAGCTATGTCAATGGCTCAAATCTCCTCAACAGACATGATTTATAAGCTGGATGATTGGATTATGCATTTAATAATAATAGCTAATGAATAAGAATGTGTAAAAAAGAAATTTTAGACATGTTGTTTTGAAAGAAGTATATAATTTTACATAACAATAATGACATTAATTGAAGTCATTTTCCCCCAAAATTAGCAATATATATATTTAAAGTTATTTTTTTAAAAATCCAATTCAAGCATATTTAGAATACAGTGAATTGTATACATCTGTAACATGATAAGAGACCGAAAAACATATGCTGCGTTCAGATAAATATTTAAAAAGTCAATGAATCCTTAAATTCAATTTCTAGTTCTAGAAAGTTAAAAAACAAATAATCAGTAACAACAAATGTAACAATCAGCTGTATTTTTTACGAGGTATTATTCATGTTTATCATTCGAGATATTTCTTCTTTGTCGAAACAAAAGATAAAGCAAATCAACAAATAATATTAACAACTATAATTTAAACCAACTATAATACAAAACTACAACCTCGCTACTTAAAGAGATTAGAATAGCAAATAAAAAAAGAAGGAAAATATTTTTTTAGTGAAATAAGGCATTTGTCTTGATATTTTTCTCGTAACATATCCTACTGCCGAAAATACTTTTGTCTCATGAATGAATATATGGTTACCTGTTTGATACTCTAACCAATTAAATGAATCGAATATATAAACAAAAATATTTGAAATCCATAAAATATCGTTCCATATTCTTCTACACATAGGAAAAATATTTTTTCACCAAAAACTCTTATGCCACCTAAAGTGACTTCTTTATCAAAATAAAAATATAAATTTAAACAATACTTTAATTTTACTCAGTGACTTCCGAGTTAAATAGTTGTTCAATATTTTAAAATTATAACAAAGCTTGAGAATTATTTAAATCTGTTAATTTATGACAAACTAATATTAAATATGACCTCATGGCTTATACTTATAATATCAGACAAGTATAGAAACACAATGCTTACAGATAACTAAACGTGCTGAATTTAATGCACGAATGTCACGAAAAAAGCGTAAGAACAGAATACATATATCCAGTTTTTTGAACAGGCTATATTTATACACACTTAAAAAGAACAAAAGAAAATTCAAATGAAAAGTAGAGACAGCTTATTGAATTGAAAAGAGTCGGTTACTTATCATCTATCATTCGCTGTATAATATCACTATTTACTTTTGACGATAACAATTTCTCATCCCCGATGAAAAAAATCGTACCTTTTTTTGAAAAAGAAAGTTGAGAAAAGAAAGAGTAGAGCTAATATTTGTAAAAAATGTTAAATTATTGCTTTTTGAATTCTCTTATTTTATAAGTCTGCAATAAAACATGCTTAAGGAACCGCAGACTATATTTTTCAAAATAAGATTCAAAACTGTTTATTACGTACGATGTACTGTAGGCACGGCACTCTTGGTGGCGTGATAATCCTACCAGGGGGGCGCAAGCATATCCAAAAGTTGAAAACAAAAAATTATTAGTTTACTGTAAAGAAGAAAAAAAATACATTCTGACATAATAAAAAGTAAAATACACATTTTCACTGATATAGTATACTTTTAAATGTATCAGTACTGCACAATGTATTTGATCATTAATTCATCAATACTGAGTTAAGAACAAGTTCAATAATTACAAGTGACACCATGGGTTTGTCATATACAAAATAATATACAAAGTTTAATACTTATCTTGATAATTTGTACGGTTAATATAACTAAAGTCGTATTCTAGCTTTAACGTCAAAGTGCATTGTTATTGAATTCAATACATTGTTATTGTTTGGAGGGGGCGTGATGAAAATTATGATTGGAAATTGGGTCTCAAATATTGAAAGTTTGATAAGCACTGACGTAAGCTAATTCGTATTTCAATTCCCGCAGAATACTGATAAAGGAAACACAATGGTGTACAAAACTATGGCAACTTCTTTGAGTTAGCAAAAAATTCTTCAAAAACTCAGTTGGAAGTTTAATTTACGTTGCACTCTAAGGCAACACGAGGTCTATTGGCGACGCAGATTATAATTTTGAACCAAAGTCAAGTGACAAGGATGACACCAGAACTTGCACACTCCCTTCTCCTAATTTCTGTTCCAAGCCAAGCTGAGAAATTTAAGCCACGACAGTTTTACTGTGCATCTGCTTCTCTACATGGGGGAGGGGGTCTTCAGTGATTTCAAACCCGTAATTTGACACCACTAGCCACTAGTTTCTGACCATGACAACTCGGCCACCCTACAGTGCCATAAGTAGTGCTCAAATGATGAAAAAAAAAAGAAAAGTAGAAAAAAATTAAGAAGATGCATTTGTTATGGAACGAAGCAGAAAAAGACTTTTTTGACAGAATGGCGCTGATCAAAACACTGCGTACCCAAGAGGGAGTGGTCTTAGTAAGGGATATGACCTGCCCAAATACAATGGTTGCATGTCACGGCTTGTTCATTATCAACATCAAACTATCCAATAGTTCTTAAGGAAAGAATTTCCATTTTTCAATGAGTATCTGTATCAGTTTCTGCTTTCTTCAGAGGATACGATCGAGTCACAAGGTGTCTCTCAAAAGCATCCCGTACATTTTCAATAGAATTTAAGCCAAGGGAGCACGTTGGGGCATTAATTCTATGGATATCTTCATTTTTTATAAGCTTCTAAATATCATGGGAAATAAGTAACTGTGTGTTATTGCTCATAAAAATAAAGTCTGGACTAATGACAATACAAGCAAACACACGAACGGGAGGATAATTGCATCACATTTTAGATTTTTGATAAGTGAATCTCAGTAAAAATGTGGATATCCATCCTTCCGCTTATAATGCCTTCCAGCACAAGCACACCAAAACTATCCCAACGTTCTCTTTCGTGTTTCTTTTCTTGTTTGTAAGATTAAAGCGCGCGCGCGTGTGTGTGTGACACTACTTCTCTCTATATTAACAGACATCGTGAATCGTTTGACAGTCTGAAACGCCACTCATTGATAAAAGATGATGCGATTTTATTGATGACATGCCCCATCTTTATGTTCATTACATCATTGTAAACTGTGACGCTGACAATGATTGTAGCTTTCAGGACCACGGGCTACTACTTTTATGAAACCGTCTAGACACCTGTTGTCCAACACCTGTCACAACCTGGTCAGACATCAACATCGGGACACCTGTCGTTCAAGCTTCAGACGCAACCGTTGAACAACATTGTCACTGTCTAGCTTCAATCTCCTTTCGACTTCACGACGATATATTGGTCATAAATTGTCGTTGTTTTCCGTGACCACCAGCTACTAGCAACCTATTTTGTAGTTGTACCTGTCATTTGGAAGACTTTTCAAACTTGAGACAACACTTTTGTCTATTAAAAACTCTTGACTACTCGTTAAACTACGTCCCCCCCGTTAAGTTTGACAAACATTCTATCTCGTGCAAAGGTATCCTGATAGTTTCTTGTAGACATACTTCATATTTGATCTTACTTTCGCTTGTGCAGCAAATGTCTAGAATGCAACTATCCTCCTTTCTAAGTTACCTCGCTGTCTTTTACACCACCTTTGATATCAAGCTCCTGATATCTGCTTAAGCTTCTCTTTTCAACTGAGTTTTTTTATTGTACTGATCTCACAGAAAGCCTTTTTTCTACAATCTCATGGCTGTATTAACAAAAATGACTATTTCTTAAATTTTCCACACTAGTGGAGTAAGTCTTTAAGTACTACTAAAGAATAGCCGAGATGTCTTGATAAAATTTAAATCTACATATTAATTAATCTTTGTGTTCATAAAATTGTAAATTATGGTTATTTAGGTCGAATTGTTTAATTCCAGGAACCCGTAGATTGAAACCTGCTTTATGGAGAACATTAAGACTCCCAGTGAACTGGCCACATGTTCCCCGTAGACGATCCAAAGAGTGGAAGATCATCATTCACGAACGATGCAAGAAGCATAGAGAAGAAACCGGAGGGCTTTATTTTATTAGACTGAAGATTTTCATCTAAATGATCTTAAAAAAGACTGGTCATAGTGAAAGTGGCGTGGAAAATTATTCACGAAGAACTGAATAAGTCAAAGGAATCAGCGTACTGAATTCTACGATTATTGACTCCTTTTCAGAAGTAAACAAGACACGATCTGTCAAGGGAGATGTTTAATCTTTTGGAACAAGACAACGAAGATTTTTGGTGGCATGATAATTGTGACTGAAGCTTGGATACTTGGATACCAATACTATCCAAAGATTGAAAAGATAAGCAGAAAGTGGAAGCACAACGATTCCTCTTTTCACTTTTCCAACAAGGTTACGGTGCAAAAGTCTGAGGGGAAAGTCATGATGTTTATTTTTTGGAATCGTCATGATTTCATCTAAACAAATCACTAAGAAAAGGGTCAAACCATCATAAATGCCTATTAATATACACTGTTGAGCAAACTGTATGATGCTGTGGTAAAAATCACCAAAAGCGTATGTTTTCTTGCTGACAATGCACCTGCTCATTCATCTCGAAGTACAGTTGAGGAGTCAAAGCGATATGGTTTTGAAATTTTGCCTCACATCTACCTTATTTTCCCTATCCCGTCTTTAACAACTTTTTCCTGTCTCTGGAAATCAAGTAGAAATTAGAGGTCAGAGATTTTTCAATATAAATTATGTCATTCACAAGGTCTAAGAATGAGTTTCGATACAATCTGTTGAGTTCTGCAATGACGACAGTGAAAAAGTCAACAAAAAAAGCCGTAAGAAATGTATAACTCCAGACTATGTAGAGAAGTTTTAAGAAAAATAAAAATGTTATATATATCCCAACTATTGTTAATAACAATTAAAGCTTCAAGATACCTTCTCGTATACTCAATATGCAAATCTAAGCATTTTTCTATTTTTATGACAAGTGACTAATTTTAATTCAAATTTAACTTATTAAGCATTTGTCATTTTAATCTACTTTTCTTTTCCTTATTTTAATCAAAGGTCTTTACTGATTTTGAAATCCTCATGTGTGCCGTGCTCAAAAAACTGATGGAAAAAAAATTTTGATAGCTTCTTTCTTTCTTCCCTTTCTGCTCCCAAAAATCTAAAATTTCTTGAAATGTAGAAAAACAAAAAATTACTGCTATAAAAATCCCAAATATAAAGAATTTTGTATTTTTCGTTAAACATTATTGCATGACACTCACATCCTAACAGAAATGTTACAAATTCTAGCGATTGCTTTATTTAGAATGAAATTGAAATTTATCAAAACGAGAAATTTACGCACTTTATGAGTTCTAGAAATTTATGTTGGAATACTTCATCCAATTAATCGAATAGATAAAAATTTACATTCAGTTGAACGTCTCGATAATTTCTCATAAACGTTATTATTTTAAAAAATTATATAATATTTTTCAGTATGCTGCTTTTTTTATATCTATCCTGTATGTTTCATTTTTGTATGAATGTTGTAGTAAATTATTCAAACAATATTATAGTCACCTTTATTAATATATACGTTTTAAAAATAAATAGTTTTCTCTATACGTTACTCTCTCTCTCTCTCTTATATACTCATATCCAAAATTATCTTTACATCCATGAAATTACAGATTTCTCAGAATTGAGCAGTTTAATTTTATGTGCTCTTATGGAATGATGGATAACATCATAACATATGTATACAAAGGGAAAAGGTTTTGAAACAATTCCTCCGATATAAATATGTAGCATGAAACAATTGCAATACGTGACAATGAGAATTCAGGTGGAAAAAAGGAAAAGCTAGCAGAAAAAATTAAAATTTATTAATTTAATACGGAATGTAGTCACCTCGGACTTGAAAACAGATATCCCAAGTAATGTAATTCAGGCAGTAATGATGTTAATAGCAGTTTGAAGGAATTGTTACATTCTTCCAGCAATATACGGTTTTTAGACAGGAATCTGTATCTTGACTGATCTGTAGTGGCGTAACGTACACCTCCACTAGCCCCGCATCGCAGTGGGGCCCAGGGATAGAGGGTGGCCCAAAGCCTGACTGCCACCAAGTACTACCCTTTGTAAAATCCAACATGGGGCCCCAAACCTGACTTTTCAGGGGGCCCAAGTGTTCTCCATTACGCCACTGCTGATTTGTGAAGGGAACCAGGATCCATGGGTATTCATTCCAGCTCTGTTGTTCTTGCCTTCCAATAAAGTGATCCCTCCAAAAATACCAACTACAGTAGAACGTCGTTTATCCGAATCAATTGGGACAAGACACTGTTTGGATAACCGAATACCAAATGCAGTATTGAAACCGGACACTATACGAATATTGAAAATCATCACATGTGGGAAACGTGCTTGAAGAAAAAACAAAATAGGTGCAAAATGTCGCAATTTTATCTTTATTGTAGAAAATACACTTATTTTTCGCTGTACCATTGTACACCTTCGTGTTTTCGCTGCAAGGTCTCTGATTCTCTTTGGCAGCAGTTGAGTAGGACGGAACTCTGATTGTTGTTTGTACCACTCCATAGCTGTCTCTAACGCAAAAAACGCGTCATCATTTGTTGGATCCTTGCTACTTTCGTTGTTGTTGTCCTCGTCTCATCGTGGACAGGATCGGATTTTTCTAGCACGGAAGTCCCAATCTCGTCATCATTTAGCATTTGAAATCCATTGTCTTCTGTCTTGCATGCTATCCAGGTTTCTACATTAACAAATTCAACAAAAGAGCACGTATACACCCCCTCATTTGGAAACGAACTGATCTAATATTCCGTGCAGATGTTTACCAAATCATACAACGGAAATTCCTCAAATATCCTTCACCTTGGGTTTTCCCGTCACTTTTTGGCTTCACGCGAAACAAATGTTGAGTTTTGCTCTGTTCGAAAACGTATCCGAACTTTGGTTCGGACATTTGACGCTCCGGATAATAAACGTTCGAATAAACGACGTTCTACTGTAATAGGTTTTTTGTTACGACCAGAAATTTCAATAATATATCGATCTTAAGAAGCAACTGTTACACATTTACGACCTTGTCCATGTCTTTTCAGAACACTTCCAGAGTTTTGTTCTATAGCGTAGAAACATACTCTGTCTCGAAATACTCAAACATCTCACTGCTTTCGTGATTGTTTCTGAGAGGCTGGTAATTCATCATTTCACAGATTCTCCTAAATGATGCTTCGAAACCATAACAAACCTTTTTGCGTTTTTAAACACTAAAATCGAATGTTGAAGAAATGCATTTTTTGAGAAAAATACATATTCAAAAAGCAAAATATTTAACATCAACTGCCTACACTTCTGTAATATTTTTATCCATATTCCATTCATTTTATCATATATCTAAGCCATCCAACCTCTCCACTTCCGCCCTTTCCTTTCTAGAATTATACTCGCTGAAAAAATCTCAAAATTTGATGAAGTAGAGGGTGCCTCTCACTCAACATTGGTATGTGGGTAATACACCCGTCTGGCTCTAGCCCTAAAGTGTGACAGAGGCTCCCGGACAAATGAACTCACACGTCTTGCCAGTGGACACATCAAGTGCCTCTCGCTCTCAGAGAACAAAAAGATTTGCTTCATATGTGCCATTGGAATCACTAGACTTCCCCCGAGCACATCTTGAGTTTTTTGAGTCTTTTTAGAAAAGATACGATTCCCCTTCTTGCGCTTTTTTTGTGCCCTTCTTGTGCTTCTTGATTTTTTAAGAGTCAACGGTCTAATGGATCTTGTATGACTTCTTCAGTTTCTGAAGGATTTGCAACAACAACGTATATCTAAACTTTATAAACTTAAAAAGATTTCCAAAGTTTCTTTCTTAACAAGTTTAAAATAGGAAACAAAATCTGTTTAAATGTGTCAAGTTTTATCATATTTTTTTGAAACTACAATACGTCCAATTAAATTTAGCAGAAAGTGTATAAAACGAAAATAATTTATGACTGTGCAATATCAAAAAAAAAAAAAAAAAACTATTATATTCTTTTCTTAAATAAAAAAAAATTGCTTTTAAAAATTTGACGAAAAATTACATTATGTACAATTATTTTTGCAGACATAAAAAGGTTATTTATCAAAATAAATACCTACATTAATTTCATGTTTAAGTACATATGTATTAAAATTTCTTCACATAATTTAATATTTCCCTAGAGATAGATATATTAAAGTAAAAAAAAGATTGAGAAAGCAGAAAAATTGTGTGTAGAATTCCAAAAATTCGATTCTACAATGAAATACAATTAAAATTTCTCACTCATTTTTTTCTAAACGTGCCTTTTAAATAAGTATTTCGAAAGTTTTGAGTTTTATGAATTTCTTGTTGAAATATGAATTATGAAAAGTGAAATATGAACTGTGCGGTACTCTAGCTTTTAATATTTTTGAATGGTAAATACAAGCCTTATCTTATTTATGTTTTAAAAATATAAAAAGAAAAATTGTTAATCCCCCCCCTTTTTTTTGACATTAACATTTAAGATACTAGTTAGCCATTATCTTACTCAAGCTATTTATAGCAATCTTAGTTCTATCAACTGAAAGATACCAAAGTTAACTTCTGATAAAAGTATAACATTGCATAAAATTGTTTATTTTACTTTTTTTTGTAGTATTTTATATACTCTCTCTCACTCACTCTCTCTCTCTATATATATAAAGGTTTTATAAAAAATATTTTTTAATCTAAAGAATTTCCGAAGATTCTGATATTTGTAGCACTTTTCATCATTGAAAATTCATGTTAAGTAGAAAACACTTTAGTGACTTTTGAAAGAATTTATAAATGTCTCAAACTGGATTTATGAGACAATCTGATTCAGGCTTGCTGTTCAATGAGTGAAAATGAAATCTATGATCACTGAAAGAAATGGCACACATATCGTAGCCAATTAATGGCATAAATGAGAAATATCCCCAAACAGGAAATTCGGAAACATGTCAGACGTAGTTTCTGAATGTGAAAGCTAATAAATTTAACAGAACAAATAATAAAAGCTATTTTTAAAATTAAAAATATATTTTCTGGTTAAAAAACTAAACATTAAAAAAAATACTCAATACAGGAGAGAATGTCAATAAATTAGCTACAAAAAGCTGTAACAATTCAGGAATCTTTTTTAATCCACTGGTGTACAAAATTTAGAGAATTTTTAGATTTTGTCGATAATCTCTAGAACTATAGCACAAATTTTAATGAAATTTGGTATAGGGCTGATACAATGCAAAAAAAACAAACAAAAAAAACCCCATTTAGCAGTTAAAATACAACGCATGATTCGTGCATAGCACTTTTCGAAGTCGGAAGGTATGAAACAGCAGTTGCAGAATATAAAAAAATTGGTTAATATGTGGTAACCTTTCTTTCAGATAAACAGGCATCATACTGTGATTTTATTCCGGAAATAATGGAATTTATGAGTTCCTGAGGCAATTAATCCCGCTCATTCAGCAACTCTGTTTTCAGGCTTTGGATGGTTCTCGGAGGGGTGTTGGGAGTTTCAATTGCCCTCCCCATTTTGTACATCTGTAAAAAAAATTTGTTTTCTCCTTAGCTGTAATTTTTGGTCATTTCTAGTTTCTACCAATTTGTAATTTTTTTTACCAATGTAATTATATATATAGTTACAATTTCACTAGGACTTTTATACTTGTGTAGTTACTTTTTACTTATAAGCCTTTATATTGTGTGATACGACAAAATTTATTAAAAAAATAACTTCAGTTTGCATGTGTATAAGTACCATATTTCAGTAATTTTAATATTTAACTTACACAATCAATAAAATAGTGATTTTTTTTCAGCGATAATTTTGAATTTGCATTGCATTGACTCTTTTTTTAAAAAAAATAATTAAGCACTTTACGAACAATGTAAAGCAAAATAAAACATTGCGTGATAGTAAATCTTATAGAAAAGCAAGGATATTTTAGAAACAAGGTTGCAATTCTTCCTGTGACCTTGGGAGTAACATTTGCAATGTAATTCAGTAGAATAAAACAAAAGATGCTCAACACACAAGAATGAAAAAGAAATATAATGCATAAATGTTATTTTTTTCCTTTTCATAAAGCTAACTAGTATTTTTGAAGACATGCAAACCTTTTAGGGAATTTAAAAGCTTTTCAAGATTGCTTATATAAATAGTTGAAGAGTAGAAGAAATTACTGATCCGTTTATTTATTTATTTATTTTTGTTATTAATGTATTTTATCAAGAAAAAAGGTAATGTTAATGTTTTTGAAATTAAATGTATTCAATCTTCAATTTTTTTTGTTTTGAGGAAATAAACAATTCTAAACAGTATCGTTGATTCATGATCATAAACTTAATATTATGATATTTCAATTAATACGTATGACGTAAGCCTAATCTGAATCTGTTCAGATAAGCCGGATTTTGATGCATTTAGAAGTTTCTATAAACTTCTAAATGCATTAGGGTTAGTTAAAGTTTTTTTTGACTAGAAATGACTAGGTTAAAGTTTTTTTTAGCTTAGAATTAACGTCAAAAATAATTACACAAATGAAACTGAGAATTATAATAAAGATTTCTTCCTCTATTTATTTCAAATAACTATAGATTCTAATAATGAGTAACGAAAATATGAGTAAAGTGTGTTCAAGAAAAAAATCTTGTCTATCTTTCAAGTGAAAAAAATAAGCTGGTTTAGGTTAAATATGAGAAAGGAATGAAATATTTTATATGAAGAACCATTTAACTGAACAAATATAACAACCACGTAATTATTCTTTTAAACGGTTAAAAAATTATTACCGCTTTACTGTTATTTGGTATCTTTGATATTTGTGATTTTGGCTTGTAAGTTTTTGTAATAAATATGAGATAATACACCCCTATAGAATTGATTCAACAAATAAAAAAAACCCCGTTTTTCACCCAATAATTTTTTTGTTACCAAATCCCAAAAGCTATTATTCTCTAAATGTGAATTACATTTTTCATTTTTATTGAATTGTCAGCAAAGAAACGTTAGAGCTCTACAAGCTAAATTTAGATCTACAAGTTTTTAACTACTTGTTTTAATTATTAAAATAAAATTCCTTGCAAGGAAAAATATGTTCCATCTTAACGAAGTATAAAAGTAAATTTAAATTAATAAGTTTTGTTTCATGTTAATGCAGTGAAATTATTCCAGATTAAATCAAAGGAACAAAAGATTAACAAAAAAAAATCTATTATAAAAAATATGATTAATATTCTTCGTCATAAAATTCAAGTTCGAAAAAAATCACATTTATTTTTTCTGTAATCCCACAGCTATCATTTGTAATAAGATATTTTTGTCAAATTTTAAAAATTTCTTGACTGAACACCTTTGAAATAATATTTAACTGCTCAGTTCATCCAATGAATTTATACAAAAAAATTGGATAAGTCAAAGAAAAAGATTTATTTTAATAAGTTGAAGGGCGCCATAATATTATTTTCCTTTTTGGGTTAGAGATAAATATGTCCAAAATAATAAAGTTGAAAAGAACGGACATATGTTTATAAGATATTTGCACTGAATTTGATCTTTGGAATTCAACCTCCGCCTGTGATCCATACAGTTATATTTCTGGACTTTAAAATTAATTAATATCTGAATTTAATATAAGAGTATTAAAATACAGTAGTTCTTTCTTTTTTTTACTAGTTTACTGTTATATTATTACAAAATGAATTTGAACGAATTGATATTAAGCTTAAATAGATTTCTTACAATTGAAAGAAATGCTTCAAAAATAATTTAAAAAAAGAGATTTTAATAAAAAAATTTTTACAATATATATCAAAGGAAACCTTTTTAAAATAAATGAAGCTAGAAAAATATACACGCAGGTTAGTGAGTGTTTTATTAACGTTGCACTATAAAGTTGAACGAGAGCTATTAGCGACGGACCTCGTAATTTAAAACCATGGCCAACAGTGCCCATTTAAGCTCATTTCGGGCCCTGGGCGTAGAAGATCTACAGACCCTCTTGGCACTGGAGGATCGAAATTTATAATCAGAAAATCTGGTTAAGTCCAGCTTATCCGGGCCCCTGGGCGCCACCCTAAGTGCCCATTGAATATAAACCGACACGAATGATCAAGTGATGAGGACGACACCTGAGCTGGCACCCCTCTCTCCTACCTTTCACATCACACCAATGGGGCACGTTTGAGCCTCGACAGATTTAATGAGCATTGGTCCCCGCTACACAGCGGTTCTAGGCTCGAACTCATGACACGCAAGCCACGAATTCGTGACCTTGACTATTAGGCTACCGTACCACAATATACACGCAGGAAGACTTTCCTTAAGCCGTTGATTTTGTGTGTGCAATGAATAATTTACATAAACCGCAGTTTAATTTTGAAATTTCATTTTTCACAATCTATTTTATTAAAAATTATTTCAAACGTCGGCTGATATTTCACAAAGAAAGACCTCAGAAAGAAATTTTATTATTTTTTTTTAAAAAAAAAAAGATTTTTATTAGAGAATAAATTAAATTGGCGAAAGCATAAATATATAATATTCAGAAAAAGTAAAAAAAAAAAATTGAAAAGGGTCCAACAATTAGTATTAATGTTTTCAAGAAGTAATTTGGAAGAATATTTTTAAAAATAGTTGTTAAGCGATCAAAGAAAGGATTTACGATCAAATTTCAAATTGAAACGTAACACATTTGACAAGATACAAAGGTTTTTCCAAAACCAGTAACAACGCTCTCGTTGTCAATGCAATCAAATACATTGAACTCGAATGTACAAACATGAATGGTATAGATGGTAGTTAAATCAAATCCTGGAAATTCTATTTTGTGAGGGCACACGTGCAAGTACTTACTAAAATAACATGTTTGGATTTCAAACATTAACAGATCATCCGTTATATCTCGAGATTGTTCGAAGAAGTTGAATAGCTAGCAATGAAATCTTTCATACGCGACAGCTGAGAAATAAACGCACCACAGAACATTGCACCTGTCATTCTAAAATAGTGTGTTGCATCGAAGGTTTTATTATTTTCAACTATCAATAAATAGGGGGACATAAAGTGTTTTCCAATAACACAGCAAAGAAAAGAATGTTTGAACAGACTTAAACTGTACTTGATTAAATTTTCTCTTTTTAAATTTAAACAGCTGTATTTTTATATGAGCTCACAGTAAATGAAACTCTTTAAAAGAGATTCATATTTCTAATAACTTATAATGTTCTTTTTTTGTTTATAAAGAGAGAAAAGATTCACAAATATTATTCTTTTGTTATAATTTCGAATACAAAAATTATTTCGTACTTGGAGATCAAAAAAAAAAAAAAAAAAGAAGA
Organism: Trichonephila clavata; assembly: GCA_019973975.1. Classification (NCBI taxonomy): domain Eukaryota; kingdom Metazoa; phylum Arthropoda; class Arachnida; order Araneae; family Nephilidae; genus Trichonephila; species Trichonephila clavata. The sequence goes on from BMAO01007209.1 coordinate 59,804, forward strand.
AGAAGAGGAGAGGAGGAGGAGGAAGAAGTAGTTATAAGTCATACAGTGAATACTTTGTATTCATTAATTGTAAGGTATATTACAGTCTTAAATGTAAATGTATATATATATTCTTACGTCTCTTACAAATGTATAAGTTACAAATCTGAAAAGATAGTGAAACAAATGATCTTCGTACAAAAATGTACGAAAGATGATATGTCACAATTATGAAACTTGCATATGAATTTGATACACTGTTATTTCAGATATGGTTTACAGCATATACAAATAATAAATGGATATACAACAATTTTGACCTTTTTATTTTTTTAATATTAGTAAAATTGCTAATAAAGTAAAAATTGAATTAAGTATGTTATCATCTTTAACACGACAGCTCAATGCAGGACATGATTTTCCTCAACGATTTTTCCCAGCCCACTTTTCTCTCTTGTACTCTTCTGGGGGTTTTTTCACAACATAAATTTCCTTAAAAAAACACTTGAACAGAATCAAGTGTTTAGTAAAAAGCGCACACGCACACATACACATATATACACTCATGTCCATAAATTAAGGATAATTCAGAATCACACAGAAATTGAACTCTAAAATAAAAATTTCACCTGTAGAATTACCACACACATCTTGAAGAAGAATATGCAAATTACAGGAAACCACCAGATGGCGCGGATAGTACGTCACAATGACGAGAGTGTAAGAGTATAGAAGTAAAATGGTGGCAAAGAAGTAAAATTGTTCACAAGCGCTTTAAAAGCCTTTCAGTGCAATAACCGCATAGTTATGGCACAAAGGAAGCATTTGGATGATTTTTTACGTGGTAGAATTATCGGACGACTGGAATGTGGACGTACCCAGCTGGAGTTATCCGAGGAACTTGGAATCGCCCAGAGTGTCATCTCTAGGCTTTGGCAACGATTCCAAGATGATGGTAATGAGAGTAGATGTTACAGCACAGGTCGCCCCCGAGTTACAACGCCGAATAAGGACCGGTATTTGGCAGTTACTGCCAAAAGAAACAGACGGAGCACAGCATCAGACATGTCTCGTCAGCTGTCTTCAGCTACCGGTACGACAGTTTCAAGGCAGACCGTGTACAGACGCTTAGGGCACATTGGTCTATATGCTCGTAGGCCTGTCAGACGTGTTCCCCTTACCGCAACTCACTGTCGCCTGCGATTAACCTGGAGTAGAGAGCATGCATTGTGGACACCGCAACAGTGGTCTTGTGTGATGTTTTCCGACGAGTCCAAGTTTAGTTTGTAGTCTGATTCTCGCCGGACTTTCATATGGAGAGCGCCAGGTACCCGTTACCACCAAGATAACACCATTAAACGACACCGTTACGGTGGTGCAGGATGGCTCGTTTGGAGAGGAATTATTCTTGGTTCCAGAACTGACCTGCATGTTCAGAGTGTAACGATGACAGACCACATCTATCGGGATGTCATTCTGGAACAATATGTACGTTTGTTTCGGGGTGCCATGGGTGCTGAATTTCTGTTTATGGATGATAACGCGTCCTCACCGTGCAAACATTGTAGACGAATGCCATCAATCGGAGGATATCACCCTTATGGATTGGCCAGCATACTCACCGGACTTGAATCTAATACAGCATGTGTGGGATATGCTTGGCCGACGAATTTCAGCCCGTCAACCCCCTCCCACCTGTCTACCGGAACTTCGGAGGGCATTGCTTGATGAGTGGTGTAATATTCCCCAAGATCAGATTGATAGTTTGATACTCAGCGCATGCGTAGGCGTTGTAAGCATCGTCCGGGCTGCCTGTATTGCATCGTCCGGGATACATACTCCGTATTAACCATCATACTAACCATGTTATACTGTTTTTTGTAAATAGGTTCTTTTTTGAAATTTGCTCCAGGGAGTAAAAATCGCAGTTTTTATTAATTATGTCAAACATATAGCATCTTTTTTGCTCTTTGCCTTTTGTTTAATAAATAGACTTTACAAATAAGTCAAATTTGTTTTGCTTCTGTCTCTTTCTTTGCCTGAACTTCATTATCCTTAATTTATGGACATGAGTGTATATTTCTGCTATTGCTTTTTATCCATTAGTGCGTCATTAAAAGTTTTAATGTCCATTCTCAATAACTGATCTGTGAATTTTATCCATTTATAATATCCAGTTATAATACACAAATTTAAAAAAGTTTCATTTCTAGTATCATCTTGTAAATTCATTTATACTTAAAAATTTCGTTTTTTTCCTGTCATACGTCTCTATAACCACGAAAAAGTTCCCCAAAATATCTTTCAAAGTTCAGAAACTAATTTACAATTAAATTTTCAGTATTAAGCCATAAGTTATTCAATCGAACGGTCAAAACTATTGTCATTCTGTAGATCTGAAGATTTCGAGTTCTTCAATTGCCCTGAAAAGTAATGATAAGCTGAAAATATATATATAAGTCATTTTCTTATTTATTTCACTGCCCGAAATAGTTTGATGGTCAATATTTTAGATTCTAAATTACCTTTTCTCAGACTCTAATACCTTAGTTTTTTTCGCAGATTTAAATTTATATAACTTCATTTCTAATACATCAGAATTTCTCTATTTACTATAATGCACACATCCCCCCCCCCTTCGATTTAATTCTGATTTTTCAAATGAATCTATCAGCATCTTTGTCTGTTTTGTGAATATGTCTAGATAATCTTATTATATACACACTATACTACTATACACTACCATATACTACTGTACACACTATACTTACTATATACACACTTACTATTTTCTTTAATACACACATTTTTTTACCTTCGATTTAATTTATGATCGCTGATTTTCCAAATGAACTCATCAACATATTTGTCTATTTTGTGAATATATATATATATATATATATGTCTGGTAATCTTTATATATAAGCAAACATCTATATCACCTTATTAAACACATTTTCCTCTTATATTTGAATTTCAACCTCTGATTCTAGGGCTAAATTAAATTTCAGAAAATAAAGAATAGAAGAAGAAGAATATATGTTTTCACGATAAATTGTACCATTTTTATCTCTTGATAATTTTTTTAATTCAAAAGTCTCTCTTTTCGTACTAATAATAAGATCTTAATTATCCTTATAAGGACATCATCTAGGTATTACAGCGAAATGGCTCAATTGATCTAAAAGCTATAATTAATGACAAACATTGACCTATAAGGACTAACAATGCAAATATTTGTGTTACGTAGTTAGTGAAGAGTCAGGTATACGACAGATACTAACTACTCTGAATTTAAATTAAATTCATTGCAAATTAGGCTTTTACAATAATTAAAAGAAGTGTACAATTAAACGAAACTGCAGTAAAATGTTTGATTAAATATTAAACTCGAAATTTGTTTATTTATGCAATAAAAACCCGTGATTGTGGGAAAACAGAAACGAAACACAAGATAAGGAATTTTAAATAATGCATCATATGTATTTCAACTAACTCCTACGTTTCTGAATAAATATACTGGTTGATTGAAGCAGATGGTTATTAAACTTATAAAATCAATAAACCTGTGAAAGTAAAGGCTAAACATTTAATAAATACTTTAAATAAATAACAAGATATCAATCATTGGCATGGTCAAGTAATTTTAGCGCGTTTTTCACATGTTGTATTTTACAATAATGCAACTAATGAACTTTTTACTAACAGAAAGTAGTACTGTACCACTCCTCTAAATGTACTACTATTGAGCTGAAAAGAAATAATGACACAAATCTATATCAGCACTATAAAAAAGCAAAACTAGCGAAATTCAGGAAAATTTGTAGGAAAATTCGGGAAAACTATGGGAAAATTTAAATATGATTCAGCTCATCTAGGGCACAAATGCGACCAAATGCCGAAAACCCGAGGTCAATTGATTGCTTATTAGCTGAGAAAAAGGTACGACAAAATATGGAACGAAGACGAAGACGAAATTTGCGTCCTAATAGCGCTTTTGTTCCACTACGTGAAAAACGCGCTAAAAATTAAGATAAATCTAAGACGCATTCGACAACAAAATAGAAACAATAAACAAGATAAATACTTCATTTAAAGAGAATATTTGATACTTTCTAGAATATATAGAATCGAAGAACATAACTATGGTGGCAAATATAAAATGGTTGTAAACTCATTTCGGCCTTGCAACACACAGATTTATGATACATTAAAGGTAAAACGTCAAAACATATAGCTTTATTAAATGTATTTTGCCTTAAAAAAGGGACGTCTTCTATGATGTCCTGTCATTAAAAAATTTGTTTGAACAGTTTGTGATGCTCTGTATCTAAAAATCATCGCTTACTTTGCCAACTGCGGATTTAAAAGAAATCGTGGGAAAATTTGGATATAAGTGACTTATTAATACCTTTTGCAAGCAAATATTTTATTTGATAGCAAGCAAATATATAATAAGCCTTTTGTGATTCACAAAATAATCTAAAATTCATTTATTCACATCTAATAATTTATATCTCATGGAAATATTCGAAGAAAATTCTTAAACTGGTGAACCACATTTTAAGTACGATTTTGTAAATAAAATTGTCATCAAATTATTACAAAATGTCGAAAAGAGAATTATGAGAATACATTGAATTTAAAATTGGTTTCAGTCATGACCCATTGAATTTATAATTTTAACCATAAATAAATTCAATTTTAATTTGTGAATAATTCTGTGATACAAAAAAATAGTTATAATTCGATAATAATATTATTATAGTTTTGTGAATTTTCTTACACAATCTAGTGCAAGGACTTTTTTCTATTTCTCCTTTTCATCCCTTCAAGCATTAAAAACATTTAACACATAAATTACGTTATTTAAGTAACATTTAAAGAAACCAATAGATAAACAAAATTTCATTGTTAAAAAAAAGAGTTTGATAAACGAATCACATTTTCTAAAAATATCTACATATTACTTATTAAATTTCGTTAAAAAAGTTAAAACAATAATTTTAAAAAATGCGCTTAGGTTTTTACTTATCTTATTATTGTTTCTTAAACATAACTATATCATGTAATTTTATCAGATGAATTATTTTCTGTATGTTGTTTCTTACGTTCTTTGAAAATTAATTTTTTTCATTTGAGATGCAATTTTTTTCTTCTGTTCTTTCAAAGTATTTGGGTGCTTGAATGACCCCAGAGAAAATCAAAGCAGTTCAAGGCAGTCTTAGAAGTCTTTCTATAAATAAGAACGCAATGATTCACATCTAGCATTGAAAAGAATGATGTCTCTAGAATAGACGTCTCTTTAGTACTAATTACTTGTTCGAGCCAAAACTTACGTAAGGACGATTAATTAACATTTAATAAGAGATCATTGGGAACAGGTGAACTTTTTTCATTCTTTACTAGGATCTGTAAAAAGCTTTTGGATATTTTAAGCCTTTAGTGAATGCATAAGATAAATAATGGTGAAGAAGGAAAGTAGACGAACCAAAAATATATGCATACGTATATATATATATATATAACTTTTAGTATACTATTTGAGAGACAAAAAAGTGGTTAAAACATTAAAGATTAAAATATTAAAACAGGTAATCAAAATTTTAGAAACAATTAGGAGATGGATGTGTAGTATTATAGGCATTGCAGACTAAAGACTGCTTAATATAATACTGGGGTTTAACCAACTTCATGCCCACCAGTAAATCCTTTCGTTTTCATTTTATAATTCTGAGCGAAATATTGTGAAATATAATGTGGATAGAAGTTCTAAATATATTATTAATAAAAATGTTACATAACAAAAGAAGCATTCGAAAATGCTCAGATCATGCTCGAATCAAAGAACAATAAACCAGTTATTGCTACATATAGTGATCAAAAAATATATATATATATATTCAGTGACAGTTCAAGACATCGTAATAATTATTTATTTTAATCCAATGACTTTCTTTATATTTTCTTAATAGTTCCATGTTTCAGGTTCTTGATAGTTCTAATAATTTAGCTCCTATTAGTTTTGGAATTTATTAGTGATCCATTTTGATTTTATTATTATCATATATATATACAGTGGCGTAATGGAGAATGTTAGGGCCCCCCTGCAAACTGAAGTTTATGGCCCCAAACTCAAATACGCACTTAGCGTCAGTCAAATTTTGGGCCCCTTAGAGTCCCTGACTCCCCCCGCAATGCGGAGGTGTACGTTACTTTACTGTATATATATATATATATACAGTACTCGTATATATATGTGCATGAGGCTTATATACTGTATTGTTATATTTCTACGTTTTCAATTTGGTCTCTCATTTTAAACTAATTTTTGCTTCGTCTTTTTAAAATTAATGTATTTTCATTTTAGAGTCACGCTAAGTTTTGGTTTATCTTAGGCGTTTCGGAATCTATATCACTCAAAGTTTCACTGCACAAATATAAAATTGGCCCATCCGCAAACAGCCTAAGCAAAAAAAAAAAAAAAAAAAAAATTACGGAACTAGCAGAAATCCCGAGAATTTCATCCCCCCCCCCCACTGAGAGGTTTGGATATGTGTCCCGTATTTTCTTTTTAGATGACGCAGTGCTTGGTTATCATCATCTTCGAATAAAATTAAAATCTCATTTAATACTCTCTATAACCATTTTAAAATAAAAGAACTAAGTAAATTTACATTGACTACTAAATGATTATAACATATTTCAGTGCCACTACTTGTGTGTGATTCACCTTTGATCACACATATACAAGTTTCGGATTTTTTAAGTCTAAAACGTATCAGTTAAAGCATTATGAGGGAAGTATCATTTAAAATGAATGAAACTTTTATACGAAAAAGAATTTTGAATTCGAAAAGGATAAAAGGATTCGGTTTAAAATTAAAGCTTATTTACTGACAATAAAAATAAATTCAAGAGCATATTTTACAGAATATTATTTTACATAACTGTAACATGACTGACTAATTTCTGCTACTTCAATTCAGTGTAAGAAATTGCGTCACAAAATGTTTATTACTGAGGGTGGGGGAGGATACTATCCTCTAGTCTCCCTTATGTTTTGCTAACTCTCTAAAATTGTACTTACAATTCTGATTAGAAACTTTATACGATCCAGATTTATTTTGCTTGCCCGCATAATGTTTTAAATTTGGATACTTATCTTTCAGCTGGAGCAAACGATACATCTTGGAACACAGTTTAAATTGCAAACATTTACATTGAAATAATTTTTTTCAAGTATCCGCATGCAGTATTCTAATAACTAAAGTTAAAGTTTATTTTTTTTTTCAATTCTAATGTTTGGACTATTGTGTTTCTCAATAACTGCTATAAAGTTGATGGTACTTCAATCCAAAATTTTTTTTTAAATTTAAATCCCAAAAGCAGGCAATATTAAGATACTGTGTTCTTTAAAGTGTTACTAGAATATTGTTATTATGAAAATTTTAAAATAAATATAAGGTTAAAGCAAAAAATATTGAAAAATATTATAAATAAATCTTTTAGTGTAATGCAATAAACATTTTTAAAAATACACTTAAAATACTTCGATTTTAAGTTACCTTAGTAAAAGTTAATTCAAATAAATTCTTTCGTAATAGTTCGTGACGAAATTCTTGATAAGCGAGATGTAGGTCTAACAGATTTGGGATTTATTTTTTAATAAATATACACTCATTATGTGTGTTATCCTTTTTATATAAGTAAATATTCAAAACTTAGATTTACCTATTTAACAAAAAGTTTAAATTCATTTTAATGATTATAAAAACTATCCACTGTAAAATTTTCAATGCAATTTTGATATTTTTCTTTGCGAAAGGTTAGTTTTGAATAGTCGAAGAATTTTGATATCAACTGTTTCTAAATTACAAATACAAATAATGACATACTCTCTGATCACAAGAAGATACAAGATAAATAGATAGATAGATTATAATGTATAAACACGTCGCATTTAAACGCAGTAAAAATTATTTGAAGCCTTAAAAATAGATCTATTTGACTATCAATAAAAAAATAATAAAATTTTATTACAAGTAATAAACATTAATAAAAACCAATGGAATACAGTGAACTCAATAAAATATTTTAAAAACTAAAACAACGGCAATTTTAGGTCTAAAATAAAGAAACATTCCATCCTTCAAAAAAGTCACATTATTTTATAAAACACATTTTTTTTTGTTTAGTAATGTGAGAAAATTAAATTCCCATTTTAAAAACTCATCGCAAAGCTATTACAAAAAAATAAACGCACCAAGAACTAATATCGTTTTTAAATTTAAAAAGAAAATTGAAAGCATTCCATTCTACAAAATCTGTGAGTAAATAATAGGCTTAGAATGAGGCTGATTAATATTTTGTTAAGTCGAATAAAGATTATAAATTTTAAATCACAAAAATGTTAAAAACAAACTTCGCTATTTCAAAACATAAAAAAAAAACATTTGAAAAATCTTTTTTGAATTTTAAAGTACGGACATTTGCAACAGAAAAACACATTTAAAAACAAAATGCTAAGTAGCGATTTGAAATCTACATAAAACATAAAAACAAATGACCAAATACTGTATATCAATCATTTGACAAATGGTAATGTACTGCGTAGAATCACATGTTTCAGACAAACATATTCACTCTGTGAAATGCGGAAATTCTATAAATGAATTACTGAACCTGCTGAAATAGGCAAAATAAAAAAAGTAGGTCTGTGTCTAAAATTTAACATTTGGAAGCAAAACGATATTTTTTATGAGAATCCTTTAGATGCGTTTCAAATGTATTCAAATATTTCACAAGTTGTGATAGAAAAATGTTTACAAGTAAAAAGAAAACTGTTTTTAAATCGGTCCTTTTTATATCTTTAGTTATTAGTCTGACAGCGTAACAAATAACTAGTTACGATTGATAGAGTTAAAGACATTTGACCTTAAATAAATCATAATGAATAGCAAGTGTAATTGAGAAACTGCTACTGAAAGAAAATATTTTCCTCGTTTCCTTTAATTGTAACGTGAGAAGATGAACGAATATCATCTGCCAAATAAATTCACAACGAAATAATTAATGTTGTTATAATAAGTAACAATGATTGATTTAATAATAAGAATGTGTGAAATAATATTCTACATTATTTAAATTATAAATGGATACAAATAAGGATAAATGGATGCTAAAAAATAAAAATTTTATTTAGTGGAAAAAATATTTTTAAAAATTTCAAAAGTTTTTATGATTATGTATTTTTTACAACTAGTGTTTTTGTGATTCCTATACTATTTCATTGAACAGGAAATAAAAAATGTTGCAATTACTTCCGCAATCATCTGACATTTGACAGTCAAATAGCTTTTTCATGGACTTGTACATAATGTCACTCATTACGTCTGACATTTAGAACATAATAAAATATGTCAGCAATTCAAAATTTGTTTTTAAAATTCGTGTCAAATGATACATATTTTAATTTAAGCTTAATATTTCATTTACCTTTAATTATTCTTGAATGCATTGAATATATGCCAACAAAATTGTCAGAATTATCTTTTAATAAAAAAATTCCCTCACTACAGTAAAATGTTCAAATAACATAAAAATTTAAAATATAAAACATCTGGTAACATTTTATTACCAGTATTCTTTATATGGTTTATTTTCATGTATTTTTCTAATTTGAATAAAGAGAGATCCTAAATTTCAGGAAATGGTAAATATACAATGTTTAGTTTCTTAAATCCACGAAGTGAATTTATGCATAATTCTTGGTAGAACACAAGCATTAATTTTAGCCAAAGAAATGTAAAAAATATATTCATTAAAAATTGCACAACAAATTTTAATAATAGCATTTTTCACAGCGAATTACACATTTATTCACTCTACTAATTACATATTTTATGGCTGAGAAAGAAATATAAATTGACCTTGAATACAGTTTGATATATGGTGATTAAATTTTTTCAATGTGCCCAAGAGCTTAAACTGTTTTAATGGATAATAAATTAATCCATTAAAGAAACAATCGAGATTCAACCGTATTGTCTGATTTAAAAATTCTAAAATGGAAAAAATATGTTCCATACGAAAAACAGAATTAACTTACAGTATTAATAGAAGAAAATATTAAACGTTTGTGAGATGAATAAGATTCAAAACAACAAATGAATAATTATTTGATATATTTAATACACGTTTATGTAATATTTTGAAAACTAGCAGGATATTGAAAAAAAATACCCGGACGATAAAAACAGGGGGGGGGGGATTTATTTTAATACAAAGTCAATAACTTAGTAAGCCATAAAAACTTTATATAAATCCATTTATATAAAAAAGAAATCTTCTCATAGATTTAAAGCCATTCAACAATGTTAAAAGTCAAGAGGAATTTAATATTAAAGTATTATTGAAAAAAATTAATATCGTAAATATTTCTTTGTCATGTTCAAGCATTGCATGATGATGGAAAGAAGATATTTTTTTTTCTTATTCTTATTTAAAAATTTAAGATGCCTTACAATGCTCTTTTAACAACAGCGATCCAGTGGCGGTTATTATTACTTTTTACTAAAAAGTTATAAATAGATTGCATTTAATTGAAAGGAATACATTTGATCAAATATATAAAAATTCATTTTTAAAACGTGTTTTGGGCATTTCATTGTACATTTCATGCTGTTTACATTTTTAATGAACGTAAAATTAGAATCTTCTTTACATAAAGATTTCAAATTGTTTGATGAGCTAGATAAAACAAACAAAATAGAAAAAAATAAAATTGCTTAAGAAATTATATGACTTTAAAATAAAAAGGGCTGGAAGTTAATAAATAAGATAAGTGAAATAAGCATGTTTAAGACAAAATTACTACAATCTTTATACATACTTACGTAAAGTTGAGCAAATTCTGAAGAGATAAAATCTAAGTATTGGATTAATACAAAATAATTCATTTTATCATGCTACGCAATGAAATTTCTTAACAGCTGATTTCAGTTTGCAAAGCAAACTAAACTGTTACATGAATTATTCCTTAAGTTACGATCACGTCGTTCTCTCGTGACAATAATTTTCAAAAGCTGTCTTACTTTTGAGTCCACTGTAATAAATGGAAAAACTTGTGATTTTATGGATTTTCTACTTTCTTTCTGCAGATTTTGGTTATGAAAACTGAATTAAAAGCTATGTGAAATCCGAAATTCGCTACTCCAGCAGGGTTTTCAGAAAGCAAACCCATGCATATTTGGCACACATTTTACATATTCATTTTCGAAGAAAATAGCTATAAATTACAATTCTCTCCATGTTTTGATATATGTCCTAATTTTTTTTCTCGTAATAAAACTATGCAAATTTAACAACAATTTCTCGATTATATAATTAAGAAAAATAATTAAAGAATTTATCTCAAAAGAAATTTATAAATTTCACCCTATAAAATTAAAAGAAAAAAAAATAGCTTTCATCGAAATTTTTCGGAACTCTTAATTCAACTAATGAATGAAGTAGATCTCTGATTATTTGCAACAAAATATTAAATTGATTTCTCGTTTATATTAATTCATAAAAAATTAATCTGTAAATTTAAAAATTATCTTTTTATATAAAACTGATAGATGAGCAATCTCAAATTTCCGATGTGTATACTAAACTTTCTCAGTAATACAAAATGAACTTCACGACTTAAAATTTATAAAATTATTCCTAAATTTTACACAGTTTTAAATTTTAAGTACACCTAATGATCCAGAAACTATGTTCTGTTTAAATTCCAATTATAATACTTTGGTAATAAAATAAAATATAATGATACAAATAGTTTAACGATGTAATTGGTTAAATATTACACCAATCAAAACAAAATTAAACAAAAAGAACTGAAATTTATCTTTACGACATAATTTTAATTCGTACAACACAAAACAACAATGCAGTCTGTGATACTCTCAAGCGAAGTTCTTTAAAAATAAATCCGATGAAATAAACCTCCCTGTCTGATACCCAATTTCTCTATTACTCCTTTATTCAGACTCCTGCAGGGAAAGTGTAACAAATTCCAACCTATATATTCATTTGGGTCTTATCTGTGACAAGGTTTGAAATCCAACAATTCCACGACCCTCACGTGCTCATCACATTGTTCCTCCTAAACTTGGCTCTCTTGCCGGCGCGGTGAACCGGCGAAATCTTCCAAAGGTTGTGTTTTGTTTTGAGGAAGAAAAATAAGAGTTCTGCGAAAGAATAAGCTTAAATACAGTGTTGCCCGAAACCGATGCATACAAAAATAGCTTCTTACCTGTTGGCCGAGTCCCAGCTGTTCGAAAAGCAGGAGGCTTAATTTCGTCAAACGCGATCGACACGACGCGCAGTGGTAAAAGAAAGAAAGTCCAGAAAAGTGCAATGATGTGAAGTGGGAAGGGGGGAAAGCTAATTATCCAAGCCAATCACACCTCTGAGCGAGACAGTAGACGACTATAACGATGCGAAAACATCATCATGGCAAAAAGGAGTAAGTAGAAAGAGGCTTACAGCTAGATCAACACAGTAGTCGCAAGCAACGAATGTTGGCTTTTTGGTTTATTACCGTAAGCGACACGCTTCAGCGGGGCGGAATAAACAACCGAGCTGACTGGGTAGAGATTTTATCGCCCTTTCTCTCTTGATCTTTTCTCTCTTCGCCCAGAATCGGCGAACTAGAAAAGAAATTGCGAGGATAGGGCAGAAATAGAAAAATTCATTCCATATCTCTGCAGAAATTATGTACTATAATTCAATGCGATAATGATGGAGAGTGTTCTGCGTCGCGAGTATGAATGAAGTGTAGTTTCAGTTGCTCAAGAAAGATTTCCAGAGGATTATGTTGGATGGTATGTCAAAAATTGGCACTGGTATACGTTACTTTTAAATAGAAAAATAAAGGAAAATAAACTTTAATTTACAAAATAATTCTTATTAGATTATTAGACTTCGAAATATTTAGTTAAAATGATGAAGAAAGTCCATATTGCTAATACTATGCTTATTGTATTCCCCAATCTTTAATCCATATATTACGTTGCTTGAAAGGCAGATTTAAGTATACATACAATTAGAGATTCCCTCAATTATATTGAAAAAAATTTGAAAAATAAATTTTTGAGTTTGATGAATAATTTTAAGGATTTAATGCTTTACTTTTTTTTTTATCAAATTTTTAAAAATTATTTTGATCTGTATGTGATAAAAAAATTAAATAACCTATTAAAAACTTTACCACTCAAGTAAAATTGAAATATGCGTATAAAATCCTTACATTTTAAGTTATTTTAATGTATAGATCAATTTATCAATCCTCAAAAAATTATTATAAAAGACATCATATTTCATAGATAATTAGTGATAATATTAATGTGTTGAGACTATATATTTCAGAACAAATTTATTTCCAAATTAATAAACAACTTGCAATTAAAAATTGAAAGTGAAAGCAACTGTAAATAATGACACTTAAATAATTTGGACAAAAAAATAATCGTCCTTATAAATTGTTAAAAATTCAAGTATTTTCATAAAAAAATATACATACATAAAACAAATCCACAATTCAATTTCTAAAACATACGTATTTTTTCTTTCATTCTTATGTAAATTTTCACAAATATTAAGAGATTTATGCGTGTTAACAATGCCCAAATGCAATGAATTAATAGGAAAAAAAACCTTCCGGTAGTAAAACTTAACAGAAGAATAAAATTACCTGAGTTTGAGAGAGATACAGTGCATCCAAAATAATACAAAAACTTGCAAAAATATTTAGTACATTAAATCTTTTACTTAAAATAAAAATTAGCCAACCTCTATTTATAGATTTGATAGATATTAACTTTACTAATTTCTAATCAAGAGCTCTTTAAGAGAATGTAGTCAATTCTATTACAATGATCATGGCTTCACTCCAATTCTGAGATGCTTACATTAATTACAACAAGGGACTCTTTCTCCTCTGTTCATATCCTTTCACTAAGCCCTGAGGATTATATAACAGTCATCGCTGAAAACATTGCAACGTAAAACAAAACAACCAGTTATCACTAAACCAATACAATAAATAGAAGTAGCTTTGCTATCATGGGGAATCTTTTCTAATTACTTTTTGAATGCTCAATTCAAAAATATTTTAATAGAAGTTTTTGATTTAAATAAAGTTTTAGATTAATTTAAGAGATAAGTTCATTTTCAAGGATTCAGAGGATTTTTGTAAGAAACAGGACACAGTATTGTGAAATTTAAAGCACTTCTCACATGTTTAACCAGTCAAAACATAAAATGTATACCAATTAAGATTACCTTTTTTTATGCGTCTGTTTTTTTAACAATGTGTGAAATTTGGTGTGTATTTTGCTAAATATATATAGAGAGAGATATCCGTGTATTTATTAAATATATGTCTGAATGGCGCATTCTTGAATATTATAGAATGAATTAAAATGTAGTAAATATTTTAAATTGTATTAAAAACCATACATATATATGTGTGTGTGTGTCGAATCCTTTCATTAAATTTATTACAGTGTAGGAATAAATATTTTATTAATAAACGTGACCACATAATCTAAGTTCGTTCCAAATATGTGAATAAATATTTTTTACTAAATTCAAGTTCGGTATTTTTAATTTTCTCTTTTGTTCATTACAATATATTCTAGTCTGTACAGTAATTGGTAACCTGACATAATTATCCAAGATTCGCGAGGGTATTCTATAATTAGCGTATGATTAAACAGGTTTTGAATCATTAAAGAACGAAAAAAGGGTGTTTTATTTGAATAATTAGACTTATTGATTTTAAATAAACTATTTATTTGTGAAGTTAAACGTAATTAATCTACTTTTAATATGCGAACTTATTTCCATTTCTTTTTTTAAATTGCGATAATTGAATTTTTATTTAAATTTAGCTTTGTTCTTATCTGATTTAAGTAAAACTTCAGCGAGTACTGAATTCGTGTAAAAACGCCATTGAACATTTAGAATGGTACGTTTTTTAAAAATAATTATTTTGTCACTTTTTAGTACAACTACGCGCATGCATGCAGGATATCATGTGATGTAAGAGCTTGGGAACTTAATTAAAAATTTTGCCAATTTTTATTAACTTTTATACTGAAACTCAAACATATAAAACATATTACATACTAATACAGATTTTATTAATAAATATGGACCATTATTTAAATACAATTTTCGTCAGTGCATTTGGTGCTGGTAAAAATTCTACCTTTTGTTTAGTTCATCATTTCAGTTATAGCTGCTCTTTATATCAAACTTCCCCACCACGTTAACGGGATGACTTTGAGTCTGAAGAGAAATAACGTGCATCAGACCCTCTGCATGGCAAGTCTTTAATGGCATCAGGACTCGAACACATGACTCGACAACGTTGATCACGAGTTTGTGGCCTTAACCAATCTGCTGTAGGGGCCAGAGAAACAGAACATCTCCCGAGTGGACTCGAATCATCAACGTTTCGACAGATAACAGAGCATTTAAATCGATCGTGCCACGGAGGCTCTTTTCAGAAATGAAATAACTTATAGTAATCAATCAGCATTGCTTGTATGAGCATAAAGAAATCTAGCCGGCCATCCGGAATAGTGGCCAGTGTATGGGTTCTGTGTCATAGGGCGCAGGTTGTGCCATAGAGCCTGGGTTTTAATCCTGGAGAAGGCATGGGTGTTTAATAATATATAGTGCATTTGCGGCATGGCGGTACTCTAAATAGCCGTCGAGCCGCAAGTTCTCTAGTGAGGTTGATGGAAGGTGAAGAGATGTGGGAGGCTTCTGAACACCTCCATGGTGTTCTCCCACAAAATTGGGTTGGAACCTAGTCAAATCGTACTGTCACCTGCATGGTGCTCAAAGCTACGGATAACGACAGACGTACATCTAGTCATTTGCCGCGATGAATTTTGTGGACCTCGATGTGACGTCATCAGACAGGTGGCAGAAACAACAACAACACAGAGAAATCTGTGTGAAACACTTTTTGTAAAAAAACTTTTACCATGATACATCGTTAGTTAAAACGTTTACGATTCGTTGTGAATTCCATTTTAAGAGCTGTATTGAGAAGTACAGATTTGAAAATATATCTTGTGGAATACAGAGACTGGGATACGCGAGATAAAATAAATATCCCCCCCCCACACACACATGATTTTAATTTTACGCCGTACTCTCAAACAACAAGAGGGCTATTGGTGCCAGATCTCCTAATTTTGAACTACGGTCAAGTGACGCTAGTATTTGCACATCCCTCTCCAAACATTTTCCACAAGATATATACATTTAAAAAAAGTAGAATAAATTGGCTTATTGTTTATAAAAATACGTTTTGAGTTTTGCACCCCCTGCATTTGTCTGTGAATATGCAACGGGCCAAATTTATGATAAATGTAATCACATGTTTTCTATTGAAGGCGAAACTGCCATAAAATTTTTACTTGTTGTTGTACTTGTAAAATACAGATGCAATTTCAAATTTAATAACTATGTAAAAGAGAGAAGCATTAAGTGATTGGCTGGTAACACGTGATTACATTTGTCATGTGACTGTGGCGTCACATGAATTGAGGCCACTGCATTTTACGTAAGATTATATTAACACTGATCCAAAAGGTAGTTGAGTTTGGGTTTCAGAATCTAGTTTCATTTTGCACGAAAGAAATCGGTTCAGGTGTCGCTCGTTATCTGTGTGATTATGGTTAAAACTAAAATAACCTAACTTATGGTTCTAATATAGGGCTGATACTCAAGGACTATCAAATTTATGTGGAGCAACATCAGCGTATTTCTTGCGTTATTGGGGATTCCTATTCATCGAATTAAATTTCACAATTCTTTAATGATCATTTTATAGTTAATTGTATAATTCGATTTTTCTGCTTCATTTTATATCATGTTTGAATACTGAAGGTCATTTTGATTAACTTAGGCATTGCCTCTTTTTTTTACGGACTCCAGAAGCGATGAAATTTTTAAAATGGAATTCGTGTATAAATACGTATTCTAAATTCAAAAAATCTCGTGTAAATCGAGTAATTTTTACTCGTGTAATTTACTGTTCTCTATAACAGCTGCACATATGAATTTTTTTTCTAAATACACAATTTTTTTAGTTAGTCGCTTAATCACCTCTTGTTCTTAATGCATTATCAACTTTATTTGATAATAAGACTATCGAATTCCTTTACTTTGATCCTGTTTTATTTGTTAAAGTTTTGATATAATGATTTAAAAAATTAATTGCTTATTAATGGGGTAGTTTAAGGGTACACAAGAACTATTGGCGATATATTTAGTAATTTTGAACGCCGTCAAGTGAAGATGATACTACCTAAGTTGGAACCTCTTGTCTCCAAATTTCCACACTACACCAATTCGAAGACTTGAAGCCTCGACTGATTTAACACTGATCACAGCCTTCTCAGATGAGTTTTCAGAGGCACCAGGACTCAAACCCACTACTCGACCGATACAATGTCAGCGTCGAATTTTAAATCATTACACCACTCGGCTAGCATGGTCACGTGATTTAATGAAATAACTTCTATCCAAATCGAATGTGAATTTGCAATACATTCTTTTTTTACTGACAGACAAAAAATAGTATGAAAGGAAATTTTCAAAAGTCATCGCTAGATCTCATATTTTTTAAAGGGACATCGACAGAATCAACATTATATTCTTAAAATTTCATAATTTCTTCTGTTTTTAAACTGTTATAAGAGCTGTTGATTTTTCAACGAAAAAGGATCTGGTTTCAAATAATTTTCTTCGATAAAACAAAATTTATTTTTGTATCGATGTTTATTTGCACTGTTTGAACTTATTGATAAATTACTTCGATGGGGGTGGGTGTAAAAGGGTATAGCTATTTTAAAAAAAAAGATTGTTTCCAGAATGCAATCTAATTTTCAAAAATGTGTGTGTGTCCTCTAAAAATAATCAAAATAATCATTCTGTGTAAAACTGGAGTACAATCATGAAATGGTGCGCTGGATAAAGAGCATTGAAAGGAATAGTTTTTATTTCTCGTTAGATGGATTGATCTCAGAATTGAAGCCTTAATTTCATACAAAAGTAATTACTTCTAATAAGTAAACAATTGCTTTCTCGCATTCCCCATAATAAAATAACAATATTTCGCAGATTTCTTTTTCTAATTTTACATTTTTAAGTAATAATTGAACAATTTTTATAATCATTTATCACAGTTCGGAAAAACGCAAAAATTGATGACTTTACGTTTACGTTTCCGTACATATTCCGGGTTCATTTCCACTATTGTGAAGTATGTGGTAGATAAGTACAAGAGGTATATGCGAGGGGCATGTTGTATCTCTCAATAGGCCTGTCGACGCTATTCTTGAAAAATCGCCCACTCATACCAACTTTCTTCCCAGAACGAGTCATGCAAACAACGAGTCAGAAATAACAATCCTCCGTGGTGTCTCAAGTTCCCTACCGTGAACGCCAAGGGAAAATTTTCTTCGTATAAAACAGATCGAAACCTTAAAAATACAAAACCTGATTCCAAAAATCATTGTCAATGGACTAAATTCATAACGGTCACATGATAATATAAACACGTGTTCTACATTGAATTCAAAACGGACAATAAACTATATATAGCTCGTACTTTTTATTCTATTTGTAAAACTTGGGTAAAATTTCAAATTGCATAGTTGGGTAAAGATGCTCAAGATTTATAAAAAGAAATTTCTGCAAAAAGATTTTAAAATTAAAGAAAAAAGTCTTGTTTTATACATGTACTTTTAAATAAAGTGACAAATATTAATTTTTTTAAAAAAAAGTTTCTGTAAAAAGCGCAATTTGGCAACAACGAAGTGCATGAACTGATTTGCTGAAAACAAATAATTGCATTTATCGTGACTATGACGTCACATGTGTTTTTGAACTTGATTGGCTAAAAACACGTGGTTTAAAATTATCATGTGATTATGACGTCACATGAATTTAGTCCATTCGAGATTACGTATTCGTTCTTAAAGAGTTACGTTATCAGGTAATCAAATTTAAAAAAAAATCTCTTTTACTTGTCATGAAGTAATTAAATGACATTATCTGAAATTTTTCTTTGCATTAAATTGACTATAAATTAATATTAATGCTCATTAAATATCATACGAAAAAAGTTATATAGTGTGCGTTGTTTTTAATTAAATAATGAATAGGCGAAGGTTTTACTGATAAAAAAGTAGCCATCCATAATTTATATCTATATCTATCTATCTATATATAATTCTTCATTGATGTTAATGAACTCATTTTTGGTTAATTTCTTTTTTTTCTCGCATTATATTTTATTTTTAAAACAAAGTATTGTTTATTATTGTAATGGCGTTTTGTTATAAACGAGTGCTTTTAATGAAAATTGAACTCAAAATATTCAAAATAAAAAAAGTACGTTTCAGTACGATTATAACATCAGAACGTCAAATGAAAGTAAAATGGTGAAAATACGTACTTCACCTTAATTAAAGATTACGGCAAAATATTATTTAAAACATAATACTAGTTTTATAATTCGCGACATTTTAATATCAGATTTAGTAAAAAGTCATTAATACCACTTGACTTGCATCAAATGATTCTCTGCTGTGTTTTTATCATCTCTATTTCACTGTCAATGTTACTCTTGGAAATGTTTTTGCGAGCTATTAGTACATTATAATACGTTAAAAGTCCCCCCCCCCAATTCATACATTTATTATTTCATCAAGGGTAGCAAATAATGTTTTACTAAAATTAACTATCCAAGGAATTTTTTTAACCGTTGGTTCACCTATGTCAAAAATGGCCATTATTGTAGCTGTCCATCACAAAAGATAAAAATTATGCGTAGGCGATAAGGCAACGGCCGATAATTCCTACTTTTCCAATCAGCAGCAATGAACTTACGTATTCTATTTCATTATCCGTTTATTGGTAATAATAGAATAATGCATCAGTTTATTATTTTTTATTTTTAAAATATAGGCCGTTTCCTGCGGCCGACTTTCAACTGCTCTGTTTTTTCTTTCTTTCTTTTTTTTTATTTATTAAGAGTGCAAGTGAACGCCCAGGACAACATTTAAGAGTGGTCTCAACAAAAATGATAATTCTTTTTTCAATAGTGAACAACATAGACAACGAAAATGAATTAGATTCTGTATCGTTACGTTTAATAACTCGTGGATTAAAGTTCATTTTCCCCTTGATTTTCATACTCCAAAAATGCAAACTGGAAAAAATGAAAAAAAAAAAAAAATCGAATTATTCTCATGTAGATTGCGATATTTAAATAGGAATCTTAACAAAGTTTTGGGGAAACAATTGCATTTTATTTCGATTTATATTTTTACATTTATTTATAAAAATATTGTTTAGTAAAAAAAAAAAATTAAACAATGGAACATGAATTTTAAATCCAGAATTAAGCTTGAAATTACGTGAATTTCAATCATTTACCAAAAGATTAATTCTTGGCATTGAAACTATATGTTTCGTAATAAGAACGGGGCTTTGACTTTACAATTACATCTATTAGGGAAAGAATGGGATTCTATTCGTAATTTCCAAAAGAACCCTTATGTAAAATTAAGATTGAGTTATTTCTCAATTATTAGTAAAATTTTATGTTATTCCACGAAAAGTGGATAGTTTCTTCAGACGTTGTAATGAATACTTATTATCCATTCCCTAGTTCAGAATACAAAACATACTTATAGTACATGTAGTGGTTGAAAAACTGGACGAACGAAAAATGACCGCAAAGCATAGAATTAATTTAAAATGTTCAGCATTCACCCAGGTACATTCAAAAGGGTGAAGAAAAGTACAATAACCCTGACAAATAAAAACAAACAATCTGAAATATAATTAATTCCATAAAGTGAATAACGACTTGAAAACATTATAGCAGGCAGCAGAATGTATGTTAAAAATTATACTTTCATGTTTTTTATAATAATGTACAATTAAAACTTTTCATATTAATTCTATGTTTTTAGCTATATAAAATTTATTCTCATTGTAAATCAATGTTTGTGTAACACAAATTCGGAAAATTTGGATTAATGTTAGTATTTATTTTTTTATATAGTTTTATCTAACTATACATGTGTATAAGTATTAATTTCCTCCCTACTTTTTAAAACAAAAGCTTAAAATGAAATCTAGAACTTAAAAAAATTACTGAAAGTGAAACAATAAACAAGTAATATAAAAAAAAATTTTAAGTTAATTCCAACTTAGATCAAAAACAAAAAAAAATATTTTAGTTACTTTTTATTAAATAGTTACAATTATTATAAATATGTATATACATATGACAGAATCACAATATTAGGGGGTAATTAATTTGTATTAATTATCATTAAAGTATCGCATTGCCATCCAAAACAATCGTATATATAAAATTTCAGTTCAACTGATCAGCTTTGAAACGTGAGGGGAAAAAAATCTTTCAAAGTTTTGACCCAAGTCGCTAAGTGGCCGCGGTAGCCAAGTGGTCTAGACATTGGATCAAAGCTAGCATCTCATGAGTTCGATCCCAGTACCACTGAAGACCCGCCGTGTAGGGGAGCGATGCACGTAAAATCTGTCGAGATCTCAAACGTCCTCCCGTTGGTGTGGTGTAATAGTTAGGAGAGGGGGGGGGTGCCATCTCAGGTGTCGTCCACGTCACTTGACCATGGTTCAAAATTATGCGGACCGTCCCCAAAATCCCTCGTGTAGCTGAACAGTGTGACGTTAATATTCACTCACCCAAGTCGCTAAAAATGAAGCCAACGTGGCTGTATCTGTAATTCATGAAATAATTAATTTCAGTCAATAGTTTTAATAAATTATAATTAAATTATCGTGTTGTTACCCAAAAAAAAATAGTGTATAGAAAATTTCAGCTCAAATGAGCACTTTAAAATATGAGAAAAAAACCTTTTCATGTTTTGACCCAAGTCGCCAAAAATGATGCCATTGTGGCTGTATTTGTAATTCTTTAAATAATTAGTTTTAATCAATTAATTTTCCTTAAATTACTGTATTATTGTCCAAAATAAGCGTGTATATAAAGTTTCAGCTCAAATTAGTGCTTTAATATGCATTTTATTAACGATTGAAAATTTGAACAAGATAAATATAGAGAGTGAGCTAAATATATATATATATATATATAGAGAGAGAGAGAGAGAGAGAGAGTAGGAATTGTATAATTACAAAGAAATTAAAAACTTGAAAATGATATAAGATTTTAGTTTTTCTGATAATTTTCGTGGAACTTGGAAATGGATTAAAAGGATTTAAAGAAATATACATATAGCTTAGTATGAAAAGCTAGATAAATTAAGAAGCTAATTAAGATTAGTGTATTAAATGGTGAAACGGAAGGCATTACTTTGGAAAAGAGACATTGAACTGGACTGAATGCCTTAATGTTGAAATCGTTTATAGGCGATCAGTGGACATAGATCCGTTGAGGAAGAAATATCCAAGGGCGTATTAATGAAATAAAGAAATGTTTTAAAACTTTTCCGTTAAAAAGGGGAAAAAACTGAATAATTTACTGTGATATTCATTTGCAGAAAAACTAAAAAATAACGAAGGAAAATATTTAATTTACGTAACAATGGATTATAATTAACCCAACATGTGTGGTACCAAGTTTTTTTTTTAAATAATTAGAATAATAGTCTTTAGAATACTGGATTGAGAGGTTAATACCAACAAAAGAAATGTGACAAAAAGTTATTCATCGTGCAATTATCAGATATTTTTAGACTAGATATCTAGCCGGAACTGCTACGCTTGAAGAGATCACGCAATGTTAACGATTTAAAAAAAATAGAAATTTCGACAGAAGTATTTTAGAAGTATGCAGAAAAAAATGGAAAAACTAAGAGCAGAAACATTTAATAATGCAATAACTCGTGATTAAAAATCTCTTTTTTCCCCCACATAGAACGTGTTTCTCAAATTTAATGAGCAAAAATCAAAAAGCATTTAAAATTACACATTTGAACTATTTGTTCTTAAAAAAATTATTTCTAAAATATGTGTATGTATTTTTCCGAAATATTTATAGAAGTTAAACTAAACTTACTTAACAACTGTCACCTTAACTTAACGCAAAACTTAATCTAACTTAATGATCAAACTTAAAAATAGAACCAAAAGAGCATAAAAATACGTACAAGATATTGCTCTCATTCTTCAAATATTAAATAATTAATTAATTTGATTAAATGAAAAAATTACATTTATAAGATTGCATAAAAGTACATTATCAATATGAATCTGAAACTCTCGCGTTATACTGAAATGACGATTATATGTTTCGATCTTAAGAAAATATAGTTTGATATGTATCAAATCAAATGCCAAAACAAAGCGTTTGTTATTTAGAAAAATACGAGAGAGATACAATAATGTTTTTCGCTTATTATTCTAAATCCAAAATAATGAAATAAAACAAATTCGATTCGGTTTCCAATTGAAAGATCTTCAATATCAAATCTTTCATGTCAGAAAGAACCTTTGAATTAGCACACGTTCAATTTGGTCTAATGCATCAAATTTTTATCAAATTAATGTAAAAAAGTATTTCTTAGATAA